>JAXCGZ010017128.1:27500-55000 GCA_037179515.1 Halocaridina rubra | reverse complement strand
GTCATTATAAATATATATATATATATATATATATATATATATATATATATATATATATATATATATATATATATATATATATATATATATATATAGTCTGTAATGACTGTATATATATGTGTATATATATATATATATATATATATATATATATATATATATATATATATATATATATATATATATATATATATATATATATATATATATATATATATATATATATATATATATATATATATATATATATATATATATATATATATATATATATATATATATATATATATATATATATATATATTATACAAGAGAAAGGTGTACAGTCAAAGAGGGATAAAATATCAAAATACATCAGAAATATTTACTCACGGGTGGTCTTGTAAGGGTATAGCAGAGACGCTGTATACTTGTCGTTGGAAAAGACGAGAAAGTTGAAATAGTATTGAGTCTCTGCTTTCAGTAATAAGTGTTTACAACTGCAATTACTACGGCAATCGTGTTCATGTCCTATTCAAAAGAAAACGGATAAAACCCATATATTAATACACTTTTTTCTTTTTATACGTTTTATGTGACACAATGCGCCCCTATTTGGGGATGGTCTTAAGTGGATTTGAGGGCGGGCAATTAAGGCTTGATGCTCTTCTCCTTTGCGGGATCGGACATGGGTCCGTCATCTCTTGAATCGAGCACTCAACTACAAAGGCGGTTCCCTTATATGCCAACAGCATATGGTATTCCCCAGGGAACACTTATCCAAGTAAGGACCAGACCCAATGGGGGTCTAACCTCGCTAATCAAGCGAAGCGCGGCGTACCGACCAATGTGTGACCGCTGGCAATATTAATACACTAAGTAACAAAAAATCTATGTCCCTTTTTTTTTTAAGAGAATCAGGCGAGATTTCAAAGAAATAAAAAACAGTAAGTACGTAAATGTACTTTAGAACCAAAGGCAGGTTTGGAATATGGTTAAATTTCAAAGTTTGCGCTTACCGAAAGTGAATGTAACAGGGATTACAGAGTCGCAGTAAACCAATCGACCATTTACTTGTATTTCTGATAACTCTGATATGGTTCCATAAGAAATTTGGTTCACATCTTTTTCTTCCTCGTAAAGCACTATCCAAAAGTCCCTGATTAATGAAATAAGCTAAATAATTAAATGAATGAATGAATGAATGAATAAATAATTGAAAAAAATAAATAAACAAATAAATAAATAAATAAATAAATAAATAAACAAATAAGTTTGTAAATAATACAAGTGTTGTTTAATAAGTTATACACCTAGTTTCCATATCTTAATATGTGCATAAGAAACTTTGCAGACACAAAATGCAACGTAGACAGATTTTTTAAAAATTACAAACTGGCAAAACGAGCCCATATCGTGTCTGCCAAAAGAAAAAAGGACTAAAAATTGAGAATATGAATAAAACACGAAACTTAATTCTCAAAAAAATGAATAGGCTAAAGAGAGAGAAAGAAATATAATACCAATATCATACACGATATCGGGAAATGCCAAAGCGAAAACAGGAGGTATAGTAGAATAAGTGCCGAAACTGAGTCCTTGAGTTGAGCAGTATGAGGTGATAAACAAGCATCACTTAGGCTACGGTCACACCAGAAGCGACGAGTGGGGAGGCTTGAGCGGGGAGGGATGACGCGAAATTATGAAACTCATTAAAAAAAAAAAAAAAAACCTGGATGTGGCAGAGATGAGGATGTTGAGATGGATGTGTGGGGTGACAAGAAGCGATAAGATCAGAAACGAGGTAATTAGAGATACCTCAAAAGTTAGAGAACTATCAGATAAGATACAAGAAAGTAAGATGGTATGGTCATGTCGTTAGGAGGGATGAACCGTATGTTGGGAGGAGGGTGATGGAAATGGATATACAGGGTAGGAGAGGGAGGGGTAGACCAAAGCGTAGGTGGCTGGATTGCATCAGTGACGACCTGAGGTCTAAAGGTTTGTTTGGTGATGAGGTATGGGACAGGAACATATGGAGAACACTGGCCAGAAACATCGACCCCACATGAAAGTGGGAAAAGATGTAGATGAAGAAGAAGAAGAAGAAGAAGAAGATTAAATTATATGTGGGTGGCTACACAGGTTGAGCGGGGAGGTATGTCTCTCCCCTTACCCTCCTCGCTTGACGCTACGCGATACAGTATGCTCCAAATTGACGCGCACTGCCTAGCGAAATTCCTAGCTATTTTCATCATGTCGACTGAATAAAATTATTGGAGACGTTGACGCTTCCTATTTGGACAGGCAACGTCTCCAGTAATATGTTCAGTCGACATGATGAAAATGATGAAAATAGCTAGGGATGTCGCTAGGCAGTGCGCATCATTTTGGAACATACTGTATCGGGTAGCGTCAAGGGAGGAGGGTAAGGGGAGCGACATACCTCCCCGCTCTTCCAGTGTAGCCACCCACATATAATTTAATGAGTTTCATCATGTCACGTCATCCCTCCCCGCTCGTCGCGTCTGGAATAGCCGTAGCCTTAGGGGTCATTCTGGTGTTAAATAAAGCAACATAGCTAAGTTGTGCTGCTATGGCGGTGCTGCACGATCAAATTCATTTACAACTCTAAAAGTTCTCTTTCAGATTTGGCTTTATCTCTGGAGATAATGTTCTCAATAATAAAAACAAGAAGAAAATTTATTGTAAGTGAAAATGAACCTTGTGATTCCTGTCTAAAATTTTTTTTTTCTGATTTAATTAATCGTATCGTATCCGTCCTAAAATATCTTGAGTGTTGATGATATCCACTGGAAGTGATTTCACTGAGCAGCTAACCTTCATTTAGACTATTCGTTTGAACCTAGGAAGGCGCAGCTGTGCATGGACCTGCAGTCCCAGAAAGACTGAGGTCGAGGCCACTCCGTTTCGTGGAGGAAAATAAATGTCCACTTAGTCACGTTAAGGTCGTGGAAGTTACGGAAGAACCACCAATCTTATCATAGCCCCTGTCATCTAAGAAGGTATAATGAGTGTATCTGAGGCAACGGCCGTCCACTGGTGGTAATCAGAAAAACTTCCAATTCAGACAGGTGTGACTGCATGTATATGCTAGTCCTCCAGCAGTTAAAAAGTAATTTATATACAAAACCTTCAATATCGGACCTCTGGTTTTGTGTATGGAATTTTACTGAAAAACATAAATTTTTTTCCCCACATTTAGAGTTATGTCGCATATGGTTAACAGACAAAAGATATTGAAAAGATTAGTAACCCCGTGACTAGAGGTCAGGTCAGATTAGATGAATCGCTTGTAAGTATGGAGCCCCCTGAGATTATTCTTATTTACAATATGTCAAATATATTCGGTATATCTTACGTAATTTGTCCATTTTCTTCCTTGAAATTTGTCGAGCTAATGCTGATGGTGAAAGAATTATGCATCGTGAACTTGTCATTTTCGTACACACTTATTGCCTGGTACGGTGGATCTTCAATAAAAGGCCCTGTGGTAGAAAGCGTAGAGAGCATTTTGATTACCAGAAATATCAACTCCATTATCAGGTCTTACCATCTGAAATCTAGAAATACTATATTTATACTGATCCGAAAGGCTCTTGTTAACTCAATCTATACTACTTACCTAGAGCATTTATTCATATAATATATTTTCATTGATACTGTGTCACATATATCTCAAGAGAAGAGAGAGAGAGAGAGAGAGAGAGAGAGAGAGAGAGAGAGAGAGAGAGAGAGAGAGAGAGAGAGAGAGAGAGAGAGAGAGAGAGAGAGAGAGAGAGAGAGAGAGAGAGATTATTCCTGCAGAGAATGAGCTACAGTTGAAATCTTACATCCAGTTCCAACGGTGAGGTTTGTGACGGCTGGAAGACTGTAGTATTCTACCTTAGAGTTTTTGGCTTTCAAAGAAAACCTGACGAAAAAGAAGTGTAGGATCAAGTAAATATAACAACATTAGTACATGGCATAACCCCGTATATAGTTAGGCTAGGTTAGGTTAGATTAAGTTAGGTTAGATTAGGTTAGGTTAATGTCAAACCTAATATATATTCACCTAATCTCTCCTTACAATATACGGTTTTATGACATATACTGGGAGTCGATATTTCTATCTGATCGGAAAATTAATACATTGATGCTATTGACGAAGCCCTTTTACGTAATAAGAAAACAAGATTATATCGACCTTTTATGAGCGATTACCAATTTCTATTGTATTGGTTGAACTGGTAACAGGTGTGTAGATACATTTTCATAATGAACTTACTATATAGTTGTACTACTATCAATTTAGGTTAAAAGTTGGTTAATGATCGTTTTATGTTACAATTCTAGTTTCCTCGCATCAGATAATCAAAAGTAAATATTATAAACGCTAAAGAGAGTAAAAAAAATTAACGAGAACATTTGTAAATATATCCCAAGTAGCTCCAAGAGCCATTTATCGCCTTTTATAGGTGTTATTATAATACTTATGAATAACACATGAGAATGACAGCAAAAAAAAAGCTGATGAAGATATTTATATGACCCTGGCACTTTGAAGAGAGCCACTATTCTCATTTTGACACCTTGAGAATGAGTGTCATAGCTTTTGAAAATACAAAGAATCTTATCAATATCTTTAACTGTCTGCAGGACATTTGAAAAAGACAGTAGCGGTAACTATAAGTCCAAGGATGTGTAAATATCTAACTCATTGTAAGACCTTTGAGAATGAGAGAACAGTGGGACTTGAAAGCGATAAAAATATATAAAAATTTCAAGTAATTAAAACACCATATTAAATCATAGTAGTGGCTCTGGATAACGCTTGGGATGTACAAATATCTTCAACTACTCTCAGTCTCTATACTTACCACAAATCTATAAGTTAATTGAAGGAAATGAGGAAAAAGATTGCTGAGTATTGCCTCCACATTTCTGACAGATATGCAAGGAGGTAATAGCCTTATAGGGAACAATAAGTCATACATACTCACGTGTAACTACTGCTGATATTAACTGTATAGTTGTAAGTCCTATAATTACAATAACCTTTTCCATCGACATATTTACACTCAGGGTCCTCCCGACTGACTGAAACAAATATACGTACTAATAACTGAAAATATTATGGCTGCAAACATATATGTGAGTTTCTTAGAGATTGTAATCGCTAGAAATATTTTATATTTGGTTGCTTAACACTTAACCGAATTATACACGTCTTCTTTCCATGAATATAATTAAATTCAAAGGAAGATGTATATGAATGCATCAAAATTACTTCGTATAATATATGCTCTTCCAACCGTATGAAATAGGTGGAAGGGACATATGCATAATTTCTACTTAATTTTGATGTAGAAGACACAGTTAGTTCGTATATTTCCTCTTGTATATAATTAGGATATATAGGTTGTACTTACTGGTACAGTTTGCATGAGCAGAATCTGATCGAATTTCAAGAAGATATTCAGAAAGATCCCCATTTGGATTATCTGGAGACTTCCAACTCAAACTGACTGTTCTTGAAGACGGATACTTGCCTTGAAGGCTAGGCCCAGTTACACTGAAGCTCGTTGGCTCTGATGGAACTGTGAACAGATAGCCATCAGAATTTATGTAAAAAGATACGTTTAAGTAAAAGAAAAAGGGAAAAACCCGAGAGCCTCAACTCAGGACTTAATTTATGAAATTTAAAAACTTCAGGACACATGTTTATGACTTTTTATTTATGTCGTTTTTGACTGGTTTATTAAAGGAAAGCTTAATGTTCATGTTATATTTGGAAAGAATTCCCCCTCCCCCCTCCAAAATCAGGAAATGCACCTGGAATTGAAATGAAGGAAATTATTCTGAAGCCTGTTACTATGGTTGTCTCCTACGAGTCGACTTAATAATATTCCTGCTTTATGAGATCATGAAAGGACGTACACAAAGACATAGATAATAAATAAAAAAAAACCCTGGATTTGTGAATGGGATTAAAAGTCTGGAAAGATATTGTTAGCTTTTAAGTCTTGATGTCCTTGTTTAGGTCTGCATAAAGTTATTCTTTTAGGAAAAAAAAAAAAAAAAAAAAAAAAAAAAAAAAATATATATATATATATATATATATATATATATATATATATATATATATATATATATAATTATATATATATATATATATATATATATATATATATATATATATATATATATATATATATATATATATATATATATATATATATATATATATATATATATATATATATATATATATATATATATATATATATATATATATATATATATATATATATATATATATATATATATATATATATATATATATATATATATATATATATATATATATATATATAATTTATGAGTGTAACACCGGAACAGGCAAAACCTGTCCTTAACAATAAAGGCCCGGGCACGAGAAAACACCAAGACGAACGAAAAAAAAAATTGTTAAGGGCAAGGCAGAGATGAGGTAATGATACACAAAGGAAAACGACAGACCGAAAAAAAAGAGTCAAAGTACAGAGGACCTACAGATTTACAGGATTAGGCCCTGAGATGACAATAGATCTGCATTTTGAAAGATAGGTCATAAGAATTTGGAAAAACAGAAGGAGGAAAAAGAGTTTCAGAGTCTGGATGTAGATGGGAAGAAGCAGTCGCTGCACCGACCAATCCGAGAGCTACAAATCTCCACACAGTACCTGTGAGATGAGGCCGCTTGGCGAGTGTTACGTGGCTTCGGATGTGGGGGAGGGATGCAACTCGCCAACTCATCAGAGCAGCGACGGAAGTAGTAGCGATAGAAAAGGGACAGGGATGATAGCTTACAGCGAAGAGAGAGAGAGAGAATCAAGAATAGAAATAAGTGAAGGATCATTAATGAGTCTTTCTGCCTTAGATTCAAACAAACAAAATTTATTTCCATTTCAATACAATGGGTATTCGTCAGCCAGGGCAAGAACCAACCCCCCACTGTGGTGTCCAACCACAGCAGTTCCTGCCAGTTAACAGCTTAAACTCTCGGTCTTGGACGGAACCGATCTTTCGACCTCGTGAATGCAAAGATGTGTATTCTAAGGTGTATTCTAAACAGGGACGGGTAAGACCTTTATAGATCCTAGATAACTGTAAAGAGTTAAAGTAATGACGGAAACGAAACAGGACCTCCAATTTTATTGGATGCAGATTTAGAAATTTGGATTATGTGGTTCCTCCAAGACAAGTTAGAGGCTATATAGCTTCCTAATATGTTGACAGAATTAAGAGGGTAAATTTCGTTAGTTTCGAAGCTATAGGGTTATCAGGAGGAGAAGATAAACTGCGTCTTGGAGGCATTAAATTTAACTAAATTTGGGTGCCCCACTCAGATACCTCTGCAAATCGGAGTTGAGAGTAGAAGAAAGAGTGATACGAGACTGATTACGAGTAGCAGATGAAGGTTGTGAAGAAAAGGCAGAGGAAAAGTGAAGGGTAGAATCGTCAGCAAAGGCATGAAGAAGAGGGAAAGATTTGGATTGTAGAAGATCATTGATAAAGAGAAAGAACAGAGTAGGTGAAAGAACCGAGCCCTGTGGAACACCACTGGTAACAGAGAAAGGGCTAGATGTTGCACCATCAACAAATACAGATATAAGAAGCTCAGAAAAAAATGGATATAAGAGAACAGAGAGAATTGGCAAAACCATAGGCAGGGAGTTTGGCCAACAGAGCCTCGCTCCAGTATCTGTCAAAAACCTTAGCGATATCATGGGCGACGACAAAGAACTCCTCATAATTCCTCAAAGAAGATGACCATACATGAGTAAATTAGGACAGGAGGTCACCAGTGGATCTTGCCTTGTGGAAGACGTACTGGTGATCGGATCGAAGTGAGCTAGATTCGAGGCATTTCAAGAAGTGAGCATTGAATAGAGTTTCGAAAACTTTAGCAATAGAAGTGGTTAGGGCAATAGGTCGGTAGTTCGAAGGAATAGAGCAATCACCCTTCATTAGAGCATGCTTCCAAGATGAAGGATAGATACTGTTTGAGAGAATGAGGCGAAAAAGACGGCAAAACACGGGAGCCAGTTCATCTGCAAACTCCTTGAGGAACCTTGCAGGGATACCATTGAGACCAGATGCCTTGTTCGTTTATATATATATATATATATATATATATATATATATATATATATATATATATATATATATATATATATATATATATATATATATATATATATATATATATATATATATATATATATATATATATATATATATATATATATATATATTTTATATATATATATATATATATATATATATATATATATATATATATATATATATATATATATATATATATATATATATATATGTATATATATATATATGTATATACATAAATATATATATATATATATATATATATATATATATATATATGTATATATATATATATATATATATATATATATATATATATATATATATATATATACATATATATATATATATATATATATATATATATATATATATATATATATATATACATATACATATATGCATATATATATATATATATATATATATATATATATATATATATATATATATATATATATATATATATATATATATATATATAATATATATATATATATATATATATATATATATATATATATATATATATATATATATATATATATATATATATATATATATATATATATATATATATATATATATATATATATATATATATATATATATATATATATATATACATATATATATATATATATATATATATATATATATATATATATATATATATATATATATATATATATATATATATATATATATATATATATATATATATATATATATATATATATATATATATATATATATATATATATATATATTGTATGAAAATGGCATCAGAGAGGACTGTAAATTTTACAAAAGTAGTGAGTAAATACCATGTTGAAAATATTCCTGTTGAAGAGAGTTTAGAGGGAATCATCTCCCAACGAGGTGATAAGTCTCTTCTCCAGAAACAATTCTTCGCCACAAAGTCTTAGGAGACCTTGCATGCGAGCTTTCGAAGGCCGCTAGCCTCCATCGTCGGGCAATTAACTAAACACTAAAGAACAGAACCTTCTTGGAAAAAGACGATGGTTGGGAAGTTCCATTTCCACATGGGACACAGTATCCTTTTCGAGGACATCGATGTTCAAGCTGAACGTCTCTTCCCACATCTTTTCCCACTATCATGTGGGATCGCTAAATACTAGACTTTCAATAAGTTCTGTTGAACACATCATCCTCTTTTAATCTCTTATTCCTCATCTCTTGATTTATATAATTGGTCACATGTGAATTGATATCAGATTTACAGATCCTTTATAGGAGCCCTAGGTGAGTGAAGCATACTCCATGATGAAGAATATTTTACTTGAAAATCTTAGTGTCAGGGCGTCACTGATGATCCAAGAACGTGGACTGTGTCCTTTGGATTTTGTGCAGTCAAGGTACCAAACACTTATGAAGAAAACGAGTGATTTATGTAAATGGATTTATGAAAAATCGAGACATAAACGCACTACCTGAACACAAGGCTTTGAACCCAAGACTTTTCAAAGTATGGTTTCTGAAGTCAGAGTTTCAGACTCTGAGCCAAAGTATACATTGATAGAAACTCGGAACTAAATGCATAATCTATATTCTGAATAAAAAAAAATGCTTAAAGATACTTTAGGCTGGATGGTACGTACCTATAATATTTCACAACTATTATTACTTGCTTCAGTACTGGAATTAAAAAAAAAAAACTGTCTCTTACCTCCCTGATTAGTCATGTAACAGTCTCTCTTGATGTATTGGCATGAGTCATTTGAGTCTGTTAAATTGGAGCAATTTTCCTCAGGTTTGAAAATTGTTGTAGTAGTAGTTTTCATGGGTGTAATTGTTGTATCAGTGCTTCTGGTCTTATTGGGAATTAAGGGTGACGTTGACTTATATGTCTCACTTGTATAGTTGGGCTCTCTTCCTTTGGTCGATGTTACAGAGTCTCTTGACAAACTGAGATTAGTTTTTTCAGTTTGAGCTGTAGTGTAATTAGTGTCGCAACTTGGTATATTAGATGTAAGAGAATAATTATAGTAATTATATGGCTTTAGATCGTCGATTTGAGCGTTGTAAGTACACTGGTCACCTTGAGTGATGCTGATACTAGAAACAGATAATAAGAAAATCAATAATGAAAACAAAGTACTGAAAGCATTATATCCAGGTAAATTTTTAAAAAATAATATATACAGCATCAGTATTTTGTATAAAAATAATATCGCACATGTTAACTTAAAAACAATGAAGTTTCATGGTATATTTACAAATATTTTTATTCTTTCTCCATTAGGATAGGACTTCCATAATGCTGCTAGTCTATTTATTACTAGAACATCAGGAATTCGCAGTGAAAATATTACCCCTCAAGGCATCACAAATATTACTGTTGGGACAGCATATAAGATCTGAATTGTATTTAATTTTTAACAACAATATTTGTTTCTGATTTATTTGGCATTCAGTTTATCAATAATCAAAATTAAGAAGCAATGCTTACTTGACACGTATTCCTGCTACATCCAGTATATAGTCAACGGAACCAAAATATGGACAGGGATATTCCCAGGTAAAGTTGAGGGACGTGTTGGTAGCGGTTACATTAATGTCTGGTGCTTTTGGAGCTGAAATAGACATATATTTCAACTATTTAGGAATGCATGCATACATACATACATACATACATACATACATACATACATACATACATACATACATACATACATACATACATACATACATACATACATACATACATACATACATACATACATACATACATACATACATACATACATACATACATACACAATTAGGTAATCACAATTAGGTAATAATCACATAATGCTATCTCAATCCATAGTTTTAAGGACAGGTATGATAAGTATCACTAAGTAGAAAATGGAACCGATCAGGAGACGGAAAGATACGAGCTTTGGGCTCTTTCCCGTAAACACAATTAGGTAATCACAATTAGGTAATCACCTACATACATACATACATAAATACATACATACATACATACATACATACATACATACATACATACATACATACATACATACATACATACATACATACATACATACATACATACATACATACATACATACATACATACATACATACATACATACATACATACATACATACATACATACATACATACATACATACATATTTGAAGAGTCGCTGGAATCAGGGGATATTCCAAGATGCTGGAGTCAAGCAAACGTGGTACCTATCTTCAAAACTGGAGGGAGGAATGCAGCTCTAAATTATAGACCTATTTTCCTTGACCGGCATAGTTTGCAAAGTTATGGAGAAACTACTAAGAAAACTCATCTCTCTTCACTTGGAATCCTTCAACTTTTTGTCAGTGAGACATTATGGCTTCAGAGAAGGTAGATCAACAATAACAAACTTATTAGAATTTTACGATGAGGTAAGCCGAATCTTACAGGAAAGAGAGGGTTGGGCAGATTGCTTATACCTAGACTTCCAGAAAGCCTTTGTCACTGTCCCACACGGGAGACTTATTAAGAAGTTGCAAGCAATAGCGAGAATTGGTGTAGATATCTTGGAATGAATAAAAACTTACTTAGAAGGATGGGAACAGAGGGTTTGAGTAAAACTATCATTGTCTGAATAGAGAAGAGTTAATAGTTGAGTTCCACAGAGGTTTTGTTTTAGGGCCACTTTTGTTCCTTGTATAAGTAAATGACCTTCCTGAGTATGTAAATTCCTTCATGAATATATTTACAAATGATGCAAAGATTGCGAAGAAAGTAAGAGACGAGAACAATGGTAGAGAACTTCAGGAAGACCTCAATAGTCTGAATGAGTGGTCATAAAAGTGGCTAATGAAATGCAATATTTCTAAATGTATTGTATGACAATGGGTACAAGTGCAAGAAGGCCCAAGCTTGACTACTGAATGACAGGGCAGAACTCCAGGAAACAGAGAATGAGAGAGATCAAACATTCTTGCAGATTTGTCTTCAGATATGCATATAAATGGCAGAGTAAGGGCAGGATATGCTTTCTTAGAAAATGTAAGGGTAGCCTTTAGGCACATGCACCCGGAAATGTTCAGAAATATTTATGTAATCTATGTGAGGCCAAAGCTGGAATATGCAGCCCTATTTTGGAATCCACACTTGAAAAAGAACATAGTTAAGCTGGAAAAAGTTCAAAGACATGCCACGAAACTGGTGGCAGAAATACAATATCTCAGTTATGACAAAGTGGTTAGGGATCGATATTCTTATATGGCTGACACAAGAACCAGAGGTAATAGTTTGAATCTTCGTAAGAAAGCTCCTTTGCAGGATGTAAGGAAAAACGTTCTTAGTGTAAGAGTAGTTGATAATTGGAAATCACTAAGCGAAGAGGTACTTAATGCTAACTCAATCCATAGTTTTAAGGACAAGTATGATGAGTATCACCAAGTACAAAATGAAAGTGACAAGTAGACTGAAAGCTACAAGCTTGATACTCTTTCCCGTACGCACAATTAGGTAATTACAATTAGGTAATTACATACATACATACATACATACATACGTACATACATACATACACGTGTGCGCCCGTACACGCGTACGTACACACGTGCATACGTTCACACATACATACATACATACATACATACATACATACATACATACATACATACATACATACATACATACATACATACATACACTACAGGAAAAAATTTGAGAACTTTTTCGTGAGGAAGAGAGAGAAGCTGCCGTCCAGATTCTGCCTTGAGGGAAATCTAGAAGAGTTGCCAGACGTGGAGCCTCACACCACATTACCTAATTTTTTGTGTAAACTGGGGAAAGCTCTTAAGCCGTTTTACCTGATCCTGTGGTTCTATATATTGTTAAAAACAGTATCCTTCCCATTTATATTAACTAGTTAGTTAGTTTGATACACGAAAAAATTGAATAATAAAAGAAAAAAAAAATTACCAAATACCCACCTGTCAACAGTACTGAGTTAAGTTGCCAAGTAGTACAGCAGTCCTATTTTCTTCATTTTTTTTGCTTTTCTTTTAGCTTTCTCGTTTGCTATTTTGTTATTTTGTATATATATTGAGTTAAATGTAAAGTCTTAATCCCGTGATAACATATCTTGGTTAGCAAGTCAGTTTATCAGTTAGGAAGAATATATAACAGAAACAGGTGGGTGCCACCTCGAACACAAATTCGAATTTTCCTTCAGGTTTGACTTTTGTTTTTCTTTTTCTTTTTATACTTAAATTACCATGGTCAAGTTTTTAAGTTAAGATGTGTGTTACCAGAAAGGAGGCAAACTGAGTCACGAAATAGCACTTATATGGAGATATAAAAATTCTGTGTGAAGGTAAATTAGAAGTTTCTCTCTTTTCTTTTTTTTTTCCTCTTTCTCGTCTTCTTTCTATATTCTGTGAGAGGGAGAACATAAAAATGAAGCCATCTCTGTCCCAAACCTCTCCCACCCATGGGTCGGGAGAAGGGGTAGTCATCAGAGGACTTAAACAGAGAATCAAGAAGTTAGAGGAAATGGTTACAAGCCTTGATGATAAAATTCGGAATATGGATGGAGAAATGAAAGAGAATGAAACACTCAGAGAACAAATAAGATCTTTGGAGGAAGCAAATAAAGCACAAGGGCAGGAGAGAAAGGAACTAGAAAAAAGAATAAAGAAGCTGGAAGGGGAAAAGAGTCAACTAGAATCTAGAATTTCTAATCAAGAAGATAAAAACAAACAGCTAAATGACAACCTAAAGGAATTAGATGTTAGTTCACTGCTATCTTCTGAGAGAGACGAGATTGCTGCTTGGAATGTTCAGATTAAGGAAAACATTGAACAGTTCAGAAAAGAGTTCCAGGAACTGAATATGGAAAATGATGCCATGAAAACGTCCTTTGCTGATGCACTAAAGGGGAATGTGGCAGTAAAAGAGGCTGTAAAGGTGGTGGCACTGGAAAACATACAAACAGTTGATTATAAAGAGACAGTAATCGAAAAAATGAAAGACGTTGTGATGGAAAGGGCAAACCCACTCATCAGACAGGCACTTGATAAGGAGAAGACAGTGGTAATCTCAGGCATAAGTGAATCCCAGGAGCCAACATGGCAGGGGAGACTTGAAGAAAATAAAGCTAGGGTTGTAGACCTGATAAGAAAGCTTGGAGTAGTATGTGGTCCTGAGGATATTGTAAACATACACCAACTAGGTAAATATTCGAGGGAAGGAAAGCCGAGACCAACAAAAGTAACCTTTGAGAGAGGGGAGACATGTAGGGAAATATTGTTGAGAAAAAAAAGTCTAAAAGACCTTCAAGAATGCAAAGAAGTGTTCATTAGACGATACAGAACACAGGAAGAGATGGGAAAGATCAAAAACTTGTTGCAAGAGGCAAGAAGGTTAAATGATGAAAGAAATGAGGAAGAGAAGAAAAATTTTCGTTACGGAATACTTCCAGACAAAGGGGAGATAAAGAAGATAATGACAGAAGATCAGGGGATGGGGCCTCATTAAGATTGTTATACACAAATGCTGATGGATTAGCTGGTAAGGCAGTAGAATTAAAAGATAGGATTCACAACAGTAAGGCAGATATAGTAGCAATTACAGAGACTAAGTTGAGTGAGGACATAAACAGTGTCACAGTTTTTCCTAAGGGCTTCAGAATACTAAGGGTCGAAAGATCTGAGAGGACTGGTGGAGGGATAGCACTGCTCATAAGTGAGAGGATTCAAGCTGAAGAGATAAACTTGGCTATAGAAAGTGAGTTCAGGGAATTTCTTGTTGCTCGCATAAATACTGGGTCAGAGAGCATTATAATAACTGTTGTATACAACCCACCAAGGAACCAAAATAGGCTTGAAATTTATGAGGAAAGTCATATAGGTACGATTGAAGTCATAAACTCAGTTGTTTACATGGCGCGGGAGAAAAAATGTAGGATTTTGATTATGGGAGACTTTAATCATAAAGAGATAGATTGGATAAATCTTGACCCACACAGTGGTGAGGACTCCTTTGGGGCAAGATTCCTAGATTGCGTACAAGGGAATTTCCTACACCAACATGTAATGGAACCAACAAGAGCCAGGGGTGGGGATGAGCCATCACTACTTGATCTGGTGTTCACAGATAATGTGTTGGATATTGAAAATATTGAGTATGAACCACCAATTGGAAAGAGTGACCACTGTGTGTTGTTGATGGAGTATATCATTGAAGACATTCTTCCTGAGAGTAGAGGCACTGAGGACATGAGGAGGAACTATCAGAAAGGAGATTACATCAAAATGAATGAGCTTTTTGCAGTTATTGACTGGAGAACCTTATTTTACAACAAATCTGTACAAGAAATGTATGACATCTTTTGTGAGAAATATGGGAAGATAGTAGATTGCTGCATACCTGTCACCAAAGTAGGTGTAATTCATGCCAGAGAGAAATGGTTCGATAATGGGTGTAAAAGAGCTAAGGAGTGGAGAGACAAATGCTGGAAAAGGTATAGGAGGAGAAAAAACATAAATGCCTGGCAAACCTACAAAAGAGCAAGAAATGACTACCTAAGTAAAAGGAGAGAGGCAGAGAAAGATTATGAGAGGGACATCACCAGGAAGGCTAAAGAAAATCCCAAGCTTTTCCACAGCTTTATCAGAGGAAAACTGAAGGTAAAAGAACAGGTTTTAAGGCTAAAGAGAGCGGATGGAAGCATCACTGAGACGGACGAAGAGATCTGCAAAGAATTGAACAAGGAGTTTCAGTCAGTATTTACAGTAGAAAATACCCCACCCCCTCAGATTGCAGTGATAGAAGCTCAAGGGCCGGTATTAGAGAACATCAACCTTACAGCCACAGAGGTATGCAAGGCGCTGATGGATTTAGATGTTCATAAAGCTACAGGTCCTGATGACATATCCCCTCATGTGCTTAAAAAATGCGCAAACACAATATCAGTGGCACTAAATATCATATTTAAGGAGTCATTGGAGTCGGGGGAGATTCCAAGATGCTGGAAACAAGCAAATGTGATACCTATCTTCAAAAAGGGAAGGAGGGATACGGCTCTGAACTATAGACCAGTTTCCTTGACCAGCATAGTTTGCAAACTTATGGAGAAACTACTAAGGAAACATATCTCTCTTCACTTGGAATCCTTCAACTTTTTGTCAGTGAGGCAACATGGCTTCAGAGAAGGAAGATCAACAGTAACAAACTTATTAGAATTTTATGATGAGGTAAGCCAAATCTTACAGGAAAGAGAGGGTTGGGCAGATTGCATATTCCTAGACTTCCAGAAAGCGTTTGACACTGTTCCACATGGGAGACTTATTAGGAAGCTGCAATCAATGGCTAGAATAGGTGGAAATGTCTTGGAATGGATAAAAACTTACTTAGAAGGAAGGGAACAGAGGGTTAGAGTAAGACACTCAGTGTCTGAATGGAGAAGACTTAGTAGTGGAGTTCCACAGGGTTCAGTTTTAGGGCCACTTTTGTTCCTTGTATATGTAAATGACCTACCAGAGTCTGTAAATTCATTCATGAATATGTTTGCAGATGATGCAAAGATTGTGAAGAAAGTAAAAAACGAGAACAATGGTAGAGAACTTCAGGAGGATCTAAATAATCTGCATGAGTGGTCAGAAAAGTGGCTAATGAAATTCAATACCTCAAAATGTAAGGTAATGAGAATGGGTACAAGTGCAAGAAGGCCCAAGCTTGACTACTCGGTGGCTGGAGTACAGCTTCAGGAGACAGAAAATGAGAGAGATCTAGGAGTAAACATATTGGCAGATTTGTCTCCAGAAATACATATAAATGGCGTAGTAAGGGCAGCATATGCATTCTTATCAAATGTAAGGGTAGCCTTCAGGCACATGGACAAGGAAATGTTCAGAAATATTTATGTAACCTATGTGAGGCCAAAACTCGAATATGCAGCCCCCTTTTGGAATCCGCACTTGAAAAAGCACATAGCTAAGCTTGAAAAAGTTCAAAGACATGCCACGAAACTGGTGCCAGAAATACGCAATCTCGGTTATGATGAGAGGCTGAGGGAATTAGACTTGCCATCACTCGAAGCTAGAAGAGTAAGGGGGGATATGGTGACAGTCTTTAAATTCCTTCATGGTTATGATAGAGTGGATAGGGATCGATATTTCGATATGGCTGGCTCTAGAACTAGAGGTCATAGTTTGAAGCTTCGGAAGAAAACTTGTTTGCAGGATGTAAGGAAATACTTTTTCAGTGTAAGAGTAGTTGATAATTGGAATTCGCTAAGCGAGGAGGTAGTTAATGCTACCTCAATCCATAGTTTTAAGGACAGGTATGATAAGTATCACTAAGTCTAAAAATGGAACCGATCAGGAGACGGGAAGATACGAGCTTTGGGCTCTTTCCCGTAAACACAATTAGGTAATCACAATTAGGTAATCACATACATACATACATACACACATATATACATACATACATACATACATACATACATACATACATACATACATACATACATACATACATACATACATACATACATACATACATACATACATACATACATACATACATACATACATACATACATACATACATACATGCCTTCATGCATCCATTCAGCCATGTGATACCTAATTGTGATTACCTAATTGTGTTTGCGGGAAAGAGCCCAAAGTTCGTATCTTCCCGTCTCCTGATCGGTTCCATTTTATACTTAGTGATACTTATCATACCTGTCCTTAAAACTATGGATTGAGATAGCATTAGCTACCTCCTCGCTTAGCGAATTCCAATTATCAACTACTCTTACACTGAAAAAGTATTTCCTTACATCCTGCAAAGAAGTTTTCTTACGAAGCTTCAAACTATGACCTCTAGTTCTAGAGCCAGCTATATCAAAATATCGATCCCTATCCACTCTATCATAACCATGAAGGAATTTAAAGACTGTCACCATATCCCCCCTCACTCTTCTAGCTTCGAGTGATGGTAAGTCTAATTCCCTCAGCCTCTCATCATAACTGAGATTGCGTATTTCTGGAACCAGTTTCGTGGCATGTCTTTGAACTTTTTCAAGCTTAGCTATGTGCTTTTTCAAGTGCGGATTCCAAAAGGGGGCTGCATATTCGAGTTTTGGTCTCACATAGGTTACATAAATATTTCTGAACATTTCCTTGTCCATGTGCCTGAAGGCTACCCTTACATTTGATAAGAATGCATATGCTGCCCTTACTATGCCATTTATATGTATTTCTGGAGACAAATCTGCCAGTATGTTTACTCCTAGATCTCTCTCATTTTCTGTCTCTTGAAGTTGTCTATGCATCCATGCATACTTACATACATACATACAAACATACATACATACATACATACATACATACATACATACATACATACATACATACATACATACATACATAGGTACACACACACATATATATGCATATATATATATATATATATATATATATATATATATATATATATATATATATATATATATATATGTATATATATATATATATATATATATATATATATATATATATATATATATATATATATATATATATATATATATATGTATATATATATATATATATATATATATATATATATATATATATATATATATATATATATATATATATATATATATATATATATGTATATATATATATATATATATATATATATATATATATATATATATATATATATATATATATATGTATATATATATATATATATATATATATATATATATATATATATATATATATATATATATATATATATATATATATATATATATATATATATTAATTATAGGTCTTTATTACTTCAACCATTCTTTCAGCTTATTCATTCCTTAATTTTTACCATTCTCTTATTTCTGCCTTGTTTTCAAGCCTCTCCGTTTCATTGTCTCTATATATATACATATATATATATATATATATATATATATATATATATATATATATATATATATATATATATATATATATATATATATATATATATATATATATATATATATATATATATATATATATATATATATATATATATATATATATATATATATATATATATATATATATATATATATATATATATATATATATATATATATATATATATATATATATATATATATATATATATATATATATATATATATATATATATATATATATATATATATATATATATATATATATATAATCAAATAAGTACATTACCATATCTGAAAAAATGAATCATATTTTACCCCGACCGGGACACGAAGCTAGGACACAATTGCTGTGTCAAGGCGCTACCAACTACACCACAGAAGGTATAAAAGGGAAACCAAACTTACAACTTAACGGCTATACTAGGAATGAACACATTCTATCTGAATGCCTTTTTCTTCATATTACAATTTGTCCGAACCTCACTCGTGGGCTCTTTTTCGAATTTAATTCAAATCCCAACCTAATTAGGCATCAATAATAATCAAATAAGCACATTATCATATTTAAAAACATGAATCATATTTTACCCTGTTCGGGACTCAAACCTAGGACACATAATTACTGTGCCAAGGAGCTACAAACTACACCACAGAAGGCATAAAAGAGAAACCAACCTTGAGTTAAATGCGAAAACGAAGCCACGAGTGAGGTTGGGAGAAACTGTAATATGAACAAAAAGGCATTCAGATAGAATGCGTTCATTCCTTTATAACAGTTAAGCTGTAAGGTTGGTTTCCCATATATACCTTTTGCGGTGAAGTTGACAGCGCCTTAGCACAGTAATTATGTGTCCTAGGTTCGAGTCCCAGTCGGGGTATAATATGATTCATATATATATATATATATATATATATATATATATATATATATATATATATATATATATATTATATATATATATATATATATATATATATATATATATATATATATATATATATATATATATATATATATATATATATATATATATACACATGCATCCCTACCTACATACATACATACATACATACATACATACATACATACATACATACATACATACATAGATTTTACTAAAATTGCTTTTAAACATAAACATCTAAATAAAAAGAACGATAGAGAAATAAAAAGGGATATGTGGACTTTCTATTACCTGGTCAGAAATCGAACTTAGTGCAGTGACAAGCCGTCTGTGCAAATATTCACTAAACAAACATCAAGAATTTTTTTTTCATTAATATTGCGGAGATGTTTAAGATAAACCCACGTGTTAGCTCTGCTTATGAAAATAAATTCTAATGAAATCTTGACTTTTTTATTTTTTATTTATTTATTTATTTTTTTTTACATGAGAACTAATGGCATTTGAAACTGTCGAAGATTATTAGTTGAATAGAGGTCTACGCATATATGAATCAATATATTTTAGAAATGAAGGTCAAAATACTTGAAAATTGGAATATGTATCTTAAAACAAGGCTAAAATTTATTTTCGCATACGTTTCCATTTCTGTAAACTTTGTTAACTTGATCTAACCTAACTTGTCGTTACAACAAAAGTCATAAATGATTAGGAAGTAAGTTTAGTTTCCCTATGATAAGCTAATTGACAAATATGACCATTACCGAAAATAAGTAACAAAATATAAATGCATTTTACACTTGAAATCATTTGCTCAAAAGATGGATTTAAGTGATAAATTTTGATACCTGTTCACTTTATTAAACCATACCTGTTCCATTCGTGATCAGATGATGCGTACAAAAATTTCCAGCGGCACTGTCGTTATATAACAATGCAACAGTCACTGAATAGTTGGTTCCTCTTTCCACTGGAAACTCGAACTCCGTTTCATTAACTGTTTTTTCCACAGAAGTATTACAAGGGCCACAACACTCTTGCAGTCTCTGGCATTTAATTGTTACATTGTAACTGTAAATATAAAATGCAGTTACACAGTTATCACCAGATCTTTGACTGTCTGATCCTAGACTTATAAAAGATATTACCCGTGAAAATAAATTCTAAATTTAGTTGCTTTACGATAAAACAAAATATTAAGTTAAATTTTATAATAATCACAATATTATGCATGCAATTCTACCATTTAAAATGGGGATTGTTTTTAATTAATTAATCAATTAAATGGTAAAACTCTGTGCTTTACGACTACTACTACTACTACTACTACTACTACTACTACTACTACTACTACTACTACTACTGATAATAATGACATTGAATTTTTTTTTGTATTTTGATACTCTAGTTAAAACTTGGCAAAATAATTTTCATAATCAGTATTAAGTTGGAGTCATTAGAAAAAAAAGATCCATCGGCCTTTTGCTACGAGGGCTCCGATGAAAGAGCTTTCAGGATCTTTACCTATTAATTCTAGCGTCTTCCGCTTGCCAGCATGCGCGTGCGTGTGTGTCGTTGATCGTGTCTACAGTGATATTTACTCTGAGCTCCTGGCAGGCTGGTAAAGTTCAAGAAAATGAGAAAAAATACGTAAATAAAAGAAAAATAAGAAAATACGAGACTAGATTAGTTATGAAAGTAATATATAAAATAATTTAAAATATATAATATTTATAAAACGTAATAATATCAATCAATAAATAAATAGATAAATACATATAACTAAAATTAAAACAGCAAAATTAATATGAAAGCCAAAAATTCGAATTTATTAAATAAATATCTTTAAAAAAGTAAATTTTATGATCATTGTAAATAGTAAAATGTGGTTTTATTTTATTATACCAATATTTTCTATCAAAATCACGATCTCATTAGATTTATATATATAATTCATGTTCTTTTTTTTTTACAAAAGGACTAACTTAATAAAAGTTCTTTTTTTCATGATATTAATATTTACATTATTTAATGAATAATATGTAAGGAAAGAAAAAAACAAACAAACATAAGCTTATCGTACCTTTCTGGTCTACATTAATGTTTATAAAAAAAAAAAAACAGGAAGAATATAATCTGTCCAAGGTGTTACGAATTGGATATTATATTGATATTTGGAATTGATGATTGTGATGGGTTGGGTATCGATTCATGGGTACTACGTCATTAGCTGCTTATGACATTATCATTTGGATAGCTTCCTATAAATTGAGTGCTATCACTCTCCCTTTCCTCAGCCTTTCACCTTCTACTATCTATCTATCTATCTATCTATCTATCTATCTATCTATCTATCTATATATATATATATATATATATATATATATATATATATATATATATATATATATATATATATATATATATATATATATATATATGGTCTAGGTCAAATTCCCGACTGCCATAATCCTGACACCTATTACCTCGACTGCCAAAATCACTAAAGACCAAGATTCCGACAAATTCAAAATCCGAACAGCCAAAATCCCGACATAGAAATATAAGGTAGTAACTGTTTTAAAAGTACCATCCATGATCCAGTATGTGGCTTTTGACAATCTTTGCACATTTTTGGCTGTAGTACATACATACATATACTGTAGTGAATACCAAAATTCGGTCTTCCTCTATGGGAGAATCTCTTGTCAAAAATGAATAGCCTATTAATGTAAGTTTTAGTTCTGACGGAATGTTGCTTTCTTCTAATGACCTTGGTTCCGATGGACGCTCACAGTTCCTAATCCGCTGTAGAGTCTTTCTTAGCTCAGTTTTGGACGGTAGATATGGTACAATATTTTAAGGAGCAGAGACTGTATACTTTGACACGGGCTGATCTCTTGTTTTTGCTTGTATTGTCACATCATGTGCGATTTTTGCCACAAAAGCAGCACTTGCACAAAGAGCGTGATTGTGAGCCACAAATTTTGGAAGTAAATGCTCTTCAATGAAAAGTTTAGTAACTGCTCTGCCTTTGTAGTTTTCCAATTTTGCGAAAAATGCAGCACCAGTAACAAGATTCGTCTCTGTTTATATTCTTCACTATTAAATATCCACGTACGTTGATTTTGTCTTTTCCTTTTTGAGAAGGAGTTGCTTCACATGTTTCTTCCATTTTGACGGGAGGTTTAGAACGAAAATAAATTTCAAAAGTATATGAGAGGCTCAGACTATCCAGTGACCACTGAAAAACTGCTAAGAGATAGGCCTAAATAACCAAAAAGCTCATACAGTCACTGTTCGGTGTTTTGACTTAAATAGCCTTAATAGTCAAAGAGCTTCTGCTTGACAGGATAGCATTTATGTCGGAATTTTGATTGTTCGGAATTTGAACTTATCGGTAACTTGCTCTGTAACGATTTTGCCTGTCGGGGTAATGGATGTCGGGATTTTGGCAGTCGGAAATCTGTCTAGCTCATATATATATATATATATATATATATATATATATATATATATATATATATATATATATATATATATATATATATATATATGTGTGTGTGTGTGTGTGTGTGTGTGTGTGTGTGTGTGTGTGTGTGTGTGTGTGTGTGTGTGTGTGTGTGTGTGAAAATCATATTACTGCTAGAATATATTTTCATCATGACGCTCCTTATGAGTTAATATTGTACTATTTGAATATGATGCTAGTAAGTAGACATGATACTGTCATTTGGATACGCAATAATATTTGAATAAAATATGATTTAGGAATGGTGTAATTAATTGAATATCATGTTCCTGCTTGGATATCCTTCTCTTATTACTCTAATTTTTATATTATTACTGGATATGATGCAATTTCAAAAGCATATTAGGAATTGGCTCTGAATTCAATTCAATTAAATATGTTGTTATGGGGAAAATATACAAGATCAAGGGATTGATATCCTTATTTTTACATAATATCTTAAATGAATATAACACTAGGAATACTGGTTTTAATATTAATTTAGTTCAATGTGGTGCTATGAATTGGATATGAGGATGTTATTTGAATGTGATACTGATAATCAACCACCCCCTAGGAAGCTTTTATCTTGTTTTGTTTAGATAAGATATTAAAATAATGATCGGGAATGAAGGATCCACATAGTAAATCAACTCTCTTTACCCATAAATATGTTCAATATATATATATATATATATATATATATATATATATATATATATATATATATATATATATATATGCATATAAGCTGAGAGAGAGAGAGAGAGAGAGAGAGAGAGAGAGAGAGAGAGAGAGAGAGAGAGAGAGAGAGAGAGAGAGAGAGAGAGAGAGAGAGATTTTGATTTACCTATTTTGTTCCCCCTTGAACATTCCTGAAAGAAAAGAATAAAACTTAAAATAATGTGAAATTCCAATTAAAAGAAATAAATAGGGCATCAGTACACTCTAAATAAAATTGGCATGAAATTGAATTATATATTTATAAGTGAAACAATAATTAAAGCCAATCAAAGCCAAGATTATACACAAAACATTAAATGGAAAATTAAAATTCCTATAAACTATTAAGCTTTTTCTTAGCTTGTAATAAATTTATCTCATCATTTAATAGATTTTTTTTAAAGTAATTAATTCAAATAAAGAGGAGTTAATAACCGAAAAGCCTTCTGTTACATGTTTTACCAACTGCACAGGTAAAACTTTACAGGTATATCCACACAATTAATTTGAAAATTAAAACAGAGTTTCCCAAAGTAAGGTACGAGTCACCCAATGTGTAAGTGAGGGTATTTGTAAGGGATAGACAAGTTTCCTCCTGATATGAATAAAACTTCAATTTTCCTCTTTCCCAAGTTTATCTACCGTTTGTTAATGAAGGGAAAATGCAAATATACGCAGTTAATTTAATAAAGGGTATGTGTGCTTCATTAAGTAGAGCTTTGGGGTATATAATCGACTTGAGTTTGGGAAACATTGCTTTAAAATTTTTCCCAAATCTAACTACGAAGGTAACGTATCAAAACTCCTTCATAATCTTTTTGATATTATAATATATTTCTGCTTTTGTTTCATTTAATCTCTTGATTGTAAATACGGATATATTGAATGAAAATACTTAATAATTTTGTTTTCACTTTTACTTTGGTAAATATCTTAGAAAAGTGTAAATGTTTCTTGTTTTATGTTATTACGGTCTGAGGTTAGCAAAGGCATGCACTCAGCGTAAGGATTACATCTGCCAAAAAACAAGTCCTTCGCAAGAAGGCAACCGTCCTAGCCCTTGGTTGATAAGGGAGTCCGTGACGTAAAACCGGAACCGGATTTATCTCTCAAACCTTGAAGGGCTCATTTATAGTAAAGAGTTCGATATCGTAGCATTTTGTAGTCGCCGTGGCTCAGTCGGTAGCGTCTCCGACTCTGAGGCGTCAGGTCGAGGGTTCGCGCCCCGCCACGGTCTGAGGTTAGCAAAGGCATGCACTCAGCGTAAGGATTACATCTGCCAAAACAAGTCCTTCGCAAGAAGGCAACCGTCCTAGCCCTTGGTTGATAAGGGAGTCCGTGACGTAAAACCGGAACCGGAAAACCGGAACTTAGATTCTTTATCATCTAAAGTAGTTTCCATAAGAATATATATATCAAATCAAATATGTATCTATATCTTTTATTTACCATTACATTTATAAAAAACTCATTAGCCATCATATCAAAATTATTAAGAAATTGGAAATAATTTTTCTTTTCTGTTTTTATGCATTTTTTAAATTCTTATTAGCCTTCAAATACAAAGTACACCAACGCCGAATATAAATACAAAACTATCCTAATCTCTCCACTTATTAATCAGTCATAAATTTGTGTCATTTAGAAAAAAATATAAAAAAATATTAAATATATATATATATATATATATATATATATATATATATATATATATATATATATATATATATATATATATAAATATATATATATATATATATATATATATATATATATATATATATATATATATATATATATATATATATATATATATATATATATATATATATATATATATATATATATATATATATATATATATATATATATATATATATATATATTATTCGCACATTCACACATACACACTCACACACATATATGTATATATACACTTATATATATCCATACATATATAGTATTTTAGTGTGTACCTGAGAAGATGAAGGAATTGTCAGAGACATAAGGATTAGTAGCATTAAAGTCCATTTCAAAAAAGGTAATTTATTTGACCTCGGGGGTTCTAAGATTTCTCTCCTCTCCATATCTCTGAAAAAAAGATAAGAAGATAAGTGAATTAAAATACATAGTTGAATAAAAGACTCAACAAGGATTGTGCTAAAACACTGTAGCTTTTGTTCTCAGAGTTAATGTCATATACATACCCTAATTACAAACAGCACGTCCTAAAGTTTTGTAAAGTTGGAGTCTCTTAAAGCGCGGACTGGACACATCTTAGTTTTGTTCCCTGATTGCATATCATACAACTGGACTGATATTAAAAGACTGGAGTCCTATTTTGAACAGCATACATAGGTTCTGGCAAAGACTGAATGCATGTTAAATTTGTATTTCACGTTTATATATCATAGAACTGATCTGAATACAAACTAAATAATGTCTACATATTTTGATCAGCAGACCTAGTTTAAAGCCCAGACAATAAATATAATCATGGGTATTGCTTGTATTTAGCCATATCATATAATTATATTGAGAACATACTACATAATTCCGAGATAACAGAACAGCCGACGTCAATTTAAAAACAGACTGAGATAACCTTCGAAATATTTCTTCTTTGAGCTCTGATCATATAAATGGTCTGGTAAAATTTTCTCACATGTGTTTTTTTTTTCCTTCAAAAATATGGATGGTTTTGCCTCAAAATTTTATGGCTGGATGTTCTTGCTAACACCAATCCTCTCAATATACCAGGACTTAGAAGAGAATCTGAGATAATTTTGCTCTTTCGATACCTGGGAACTAAAAAACAATTTAATGAAAGGTGCAAAATGAAAACTGGGAGCTATAAAGAACGGCTATTTCTTTCAAGAAGTAAAAAAAAAAAAGATATATAAATACTTAAAATATAAAATAGCTAAAATTTTCTGGAAAAAATAAAATTAAAAAAAAGAAATGAATGCACGCGGTAAACGGAATCGAAGTATACATAAATGACAATCGAAAATAATACAGAAGACACTAAAAAACACGAACTAAAATGAAAATAATTATTTTACCTCGAGAAGACCTTCATGATACCCGATCTGCAGGATGAATCTGTCCAGAGCTCCTGAAGCGTATTTAAACTTGTATTTGTTCTTTTATATTTCTTTTATACAACCAAATGTTAAGAAATCCTGGAGACACAACGAGGAGAGACCCCGCCGAAGAACCTGAAATTCATCGGTAAACTGATAAACCTTACGCCC
>JAXCGZ010017127.1:107500-125000 GCA_037179515.1 Halocaridina rubra | reverse complement strand
CCCTAGTTTTTAAGGACAGGTATGTTAAGTATCACTAAGTATAAAATGGAACCGATGAGGAGACGGGAAGATACGAGCTTTGGGCTCTTTCCCGTAAACACAATTAGGTAATCACAATTAGGTAATCACACATTGTGTGCTTGTTTTAAGATCTACACATATGTTCTGCGTTGGCATGTTTGCATATGTACACACACACATATGCATACACACATGTAACGTGTGCATGTGTGTTTACTTGGAGATAGTTGTATTAAATACATTTTCAAAAATACATTTCTCCTGAACTAAACTAAATTAAGCAAACCTTACCTAAATTATCCTAACAGAACTTTATTTAAGCTAAGCTAAGCTAAGCTAAGCAAGGATAACAATCCGAGCTAAGCTAATCAAACTTAACCCAAGCTAACCAAATTTAAATCTGATTATATAATTTTATTTTATTCTGATCAAATCTAACCTTACCTAATTTGCCTAACTTTTCCCAACCCAACCTAATGCCTAACCAGGTCTAACCTAACCCAGCCTAACCTAATTTAAGCTAAGCTAGCCTATGCTAACCTAACTTAAGCCAATCGTACTTAAGCTAAGCTAACCTAACTTAACATTATTTTACTTAATGTATGTTAACTTAAACATCCATACACAACAACAGTATTTCGAGTAAAATTTTATTACTTTATTAATATAACCTTATTAATATATGTATCACGTATCATCGCTTCCCTAAGGTCTTTTACTTGACTTTCAGTAAACACACACACACACACACACACACACACACACACACACACACACACACACACACACACACACACGCATACACACACACACACACACACGCATACACACGCACACACACACACGCACACAAACACGCACACACACACACGCATACACGCATGTCTTGAAAAAGTTCAAAGACATGCCACGGAGCTGGTGCCGGAAATGCGCGATCTCAGTTATGATGAGAGGCTGAGGGAATTAGACTTACCATCACTCGAAGCTAGAAGAGTGAGGGGGGATATGGTGACAGTCTTTAAATTCCTTCATGGTTATGATAGAGTGGATAGGGATCGATATTTTGATATGGCTGGCTCTAGAACTAGAGGTCATAGTTTGAAGCTTGGTAAGAAAACTTCTTTGCAGGATGTAAGGAAATACTTTTTCAGTGTAAGAGTAGTTGATAATTGGAATTGGCTAAGCGAGGAGGTAGTTAATGCTATCTCAATCCCTAGTTTTAAGGACAGGTATGATAAGTATGACTAAGTATAAAATGGAAGCGATCAGGAGACGGGAAGATACGAGCTTTGGGCTCTTTCCCGTAAACACAATTAGGTAATCACAATTAGGTAATCACACGCACACTCACACACACACACACACATATACTCTAAGTGAGAATGCAGTATATACTGAATGCATTCATAGTTTATGGATAGATGAGATAGTTGTCAGTGAGTAAACAAATGAAACCGATCCTGCAGGATACGGCTCTTTTCCGTGAGCACAGTAGGGTAAATACAAATAAGTTAGAAAAACAACGAAAAGAAAAGTGTCACGTGACTTTGGGTGTCGACCCTTGTGTACCGAGAGAGATTTTGGAATGTGGTTTCGTAGGTAGAGGATGAAAGTGATGACGAATTCGCGAACACGTGGCTCGCTTAATTATAGGATGGGAACGAAAGTATCTGCGTACGTGGGTGAAAGAGAGAGAGAGAGAGAGAGAGAGAGAGAGAGAGAGAGAGAGAGAGAGAGAGAGAGAGAGAGAGAGACCCGGATGATGTGGACCAGTCGCATCTATAGTCGATTCTTGTTTTTTCAAAAATTAATTTTAGATAGATAGATAGATAGAGAGAGAGAGAGAGAGATAGATAGATAGATAGATAGATAGATAGATAGAGAGATAGATAGATAGATAGATAGATAGATAGATAGATAGAGAGAGAGAGAGAGAGAGAGAGAGAGAGAGAGAGAGAGAGAGAGAGAGAGAGAGAGAGAGAGAGAGAGAGAGAGAGAGAGAGAGAGAGAGAGACCTAGAACGATGCGTACCACTCGCTTTTTCGGTATTGAAAACAGCTCCTATTATCTCAAAGTATTATATATATATGTGTGTGTGTGAGAGAGAGAGAGAGAGAGAGAGAGAGAGAGAGAGAGAGAGAGAGAGAGAGAGAGAGAGAGAGAGAGTAATACGTCTTACGTACTTGTCTGTCGCACAGAAATGAGTTATGAGTAAGAGCTGAAAGAATTAGATATACCACTATCTGGGATATGGTTAAATTTATTAAATTTCTCCATGGTTTTGGCAGAGTTGATAGAGTTTTGTACTTTGCTAAGGGTGGATTATTATGAATAAAAGGGCGGTCTTTGAAGGTTTGTGACAGTATTTCTTTGCTGTATGCAAGAAAGTGCTGTTACTTTTAGTGTTAGAATAATTGGCAATTGGAATCTGCTAAGCGAGAAAATCATAAATGCTAAAATATAATAATAATAATAATAATAATAATAATAATAATATTAATAATAATAATAATGATATTAGTAATAATAATAATAATAATAATAATAATAATAATAATAATAATAATAATGATATTATTATTATTATTATTATTATTATTATTATTATTATTATTATTATTATTATTATTAGTTGTTGTTTGTGGTGGTGGTGGTGTTGTTTCTGTTGCTGCTTTATTCTAGTTTTCTAGAAAGATATGCCAAAGACCAGTGAGGAAAAAACCGACCAGTAGACGGAGAATCTCCAACCTAAGGCTCTCTACAATACGAATGGGTAATCAAACGCAATTAATTTTAGAAATAAAAATTGTATATATATATATATATATATATATATATATATATATATATATATATATATATAATATATATATATATATATATATATATATATATATATATATATATATATATATAGAGAGAGAGAGAGAGAGAGAGAGAGAGAGAGAGAGAGAGAGAGAGAGAGAGAGAGAGAGAGAGAGAGAGAGAGAGAGAGAGAGAGAGAGTAAAGTTAACCAGTATTTTAGTAAGAGCATTTTAGCCTGGTGCATGCGGTCTGAGTAATCGAGGGAGGGTTTGCATGTCCACAGAGGGACTTTTCAGTAACTGGCATATTTGTTCCCTAAGTGAAACGCATGTGGAGTGTGCCATTTTTATGCAAGGGGGAACTAGCTAGTAATTCTAGCACTGGGAGAGCAAACCAACTTAACTTGGTCCCTGTCCCGAACCCGGATCACTAAAGAGTGAGTCAAAAGCAGCTACTAGTCTCTAAAGAGGTTAGTGAAACACAGCAACTCTATATAAGCTTAGGAAAAGGTACAAGAAGAAAACGAAATTTTTACGAAAGCGCCCGCAGTCCCTTGCAAGCTACCGCTAGTATATTTATTGAGATTACTTGAGATATAGAAATTAATGTATTATCAATACGAAATTTGAAGAAGAATACCTGTGAACGTTAGTGAACACCCGCAGGCAGACTTTACTAAAAGAATATAGAAAAAAAAAAACTCTCTTGACCTTCTCAGCATATATGAGAATTTTCAGTGGAGAGAAGCCATTACTCTCTCCTTTTTAACCCTTCAAGAGTTTTTACAGAGAGTCATTGTCTCAGAAATCCTATAGGGAGTTCTAACTCGGAACCCTCACTTTATATCCTCTATAGGGAGTTCTAACTCGGAACCCTCACTTATATCCTCTATAGGGAGTTCTAACTCGGAACCCTCACTTATTTCCTCTATAGGGAGTTCTAACTCGGAACCCTCACTTATATCCTCTATAGGAAGTTCTGATTCGGTACCCTCACTTATTTCCTCTACAGGGAGTTCTAACTCGGAACCCTCACTTATTTCCTTTGCGGTTCCTTTTCTATTTTACTAGACACAGGTTCGAGTCTCCATTTAGGAGGTAAAAATATGTACTTATGTTTATGTGTAAGCTTATTATTATAATCTATTCATCATCCGTAGCTCATTTTGGGTATGGAAATAAAGTATGTGATGGTCACGGGTTGGTCGAGAGAATGACTAAACTACAGAGGACAAAGGTGATGTGGTGTCCTTTGTAAGCCTGAGCCCTCTAAAAGTCCCAGTTCAGTCTCTTTGATCCGATTTCTTAAACAGTGTAAACCTAGGCTACCATATTGTTAGTTAGCTAGACACACACAAATGGATTTCACAAACGCATCTGACGCGGTTCTGTGTATGGCTAGGATCCCGTGCGGGATCCTAGCCATACACAGAACCGCGTCATATGCGTTTATGAAATCCATTTGTGTGTGTCTAGCTAACTAACAATATGGTAGCCTAGGTTTACAATATTTAAGAAATCGCGTCTAGGATCCCGTACGGGATCCTAGCCATACACAGAACCGCGCCAGTTGCGTTTATGAAATCCATTTGTGTGTCTACCTAACTAACAATATGGTAGCGTAGGTTTACACTGTTTAAGAAATCGGGCCTTGGATCCCGTACAGGATCCTAGCCATACACAAAACCGCGTCAGATGCGTTTATGAAATCCATTTGTGTGTGTCTAGTTAACTAACAATATGGTATCCTAGGTTTACACTGTTTAAGAAATTGGGCCTTTATGACATGCGTGGCTCTGCTCACGAAACTGTACATTTCTTTGCTGTTGGACAAATGATCGAGTCCTCACTGTAAAAAAAAAATAGAATTATAAGATTATTCACAGATACATCAACATCCATACATACACACACATGCATACATACATAAACAAAGACCGTGATCCCTTTGTGATGGGGTGGCCGAATCAAAGCACATCCTTATTCACTGATAATTCAAAACGTGAACTGAATGGCTCAGAGCCACTTGTATATATGGGACTATTAGAAAATTCTACTCAATTCAGGTTATGAACTCCTTAGCTAAGCGCACTATATTGTGGTCATCTGGTCTACATGACCCAGCTTCGAGTCCACACAATAGGCCGTATATATATATATATATATATATATATATATATATATATATATATATATATATATATATATATATATATATATATATATATATATATATATATATATATATATATATATATAAAATTACAATCATAATTATGTTTTTTATATCACAATTATAGTCCATCTTTCGGGTCTCATTGAAAACAGGTGTTTGAGGTCCTCACAAGCTTGGGCTTCGATATAGGCAAATATTTCTCTCTCTCTCTCTCTCTCTCTCTCTCTCTCTCTCTCTCTCTCTCTCACACACACACACACACACACACACACACACACACACACACACACACACACACACACACACACACATACACACACACACACACACACACACACACACACACACACACACACACACACACACACACACACACACACACATGATAAAGATAGATTTCTGAAATGCCTTTTCTGTGGCTCGGGTATTTTAAAGAAAAATGCAAAAAGCATATATTTTTTTTTTTACCTCTATGCCATATGGCTATTCATAGCTTGTCTCCCAGCACCTGGGCCTTTAAATATACCCAGAGTATCATCTCCCGGAAGGGATCTGTTTAAAATAATTCTATTTATGGAAGAGATATTTTGGGAGGCATTTCTGAAGGAATTCCTATGTTTGAGTTTCTAGATAAACCAAGAGATATTCTTGTGACATACTAAAATTTGACGAATGCAAGTAGACAGACACACACAAACACACACGAGAGCATGGGTCTCTTTCCCATAAACTCAAGTAGGTAGACACACACACACACACACACACACACACACACACACACACACACACACACACACACACACACACACACACACACACAGATCAAAAACTTGTTGCAAGAGGCAAGAAGGTTAAATGAGGAAAGAAATGAAGAACAGAAGAACAATTTTCATTTCAGAGTTCTTCCAGACAAAGGGGAGATAAAGAAGATAATGACAGAAGATCAGGGGATGGGGCCTCATTAAGATTGTTATACACAAATGCTGATGGATTAGCTGGTAAGGCAGTAGAATTAAAAGATAGGATTCACAACAGTAAGGCAGATATAGTAGCAATTACAGAGACTAAGTTGAGTGAGGACATAAACAGTGTCACAGTTTTTCCTAAGGGCTTCAGAATACTAAGGGTCGAAAGATCTGAGAGGACTGGTGGAGGGATAGCACTGCTCATAAGTGAAAGGATTCAAGTTGAAGAAATAAACTTGGCTATAGAAAGTGAGTTCAAGGAATTTCTTGTTGCTCGCATAAATACTGGGTCAGAGAGCATTATAATAACTGTTGTATACAACCCACCAAGGAACCAAAATATGCTTGAAGTTTATGAGGAAAGTCATATTGGTACTATTGAAGTCATAACCTCAGTTGTTAACATGGCACGGGAAAAAAAATGTAGGATTTTGATTATGGGAGACTTTAATCATAAAGAGATAGATTGGATAAATCTTGACCCACACAGTGGTGAGGACTCATTCGGGGCAAGATTCCTAGATTGCGTACAAGGGAATTTCCTACACCAACATGTAATGGAACCAACCAGGGCCAGGGGTGGGGATGAGCCATCACTACTTGATCTAGTGTTCACAGATAATGTGTTGGATATTGAAAAAAATTGAGTATGAACCACCAATTGCAAAGAGTGACCACTGTGTGTTGTTGATGGAGTATATCATTTAAGATATTCTTCCTGAGAGTAGAGGCACTGAGGACATGAGGAGGAACTATCGGAAAGGAGATTACATCAAAATGAATGAGCTCTTTACAGTTATTGACTGGAGAACCTTATTTTACAACAAATCTGTACAAGAAATGTATGACATCTTTTGTGAGAAATATGGGAAGATAGTAGATTGCTGCATACCTGTCACCAAAGTAGGTGTAATTCATGCCAGAGAGAAATGGTTCGATAATGGGTGCAAAAGAGCTAAAGAGTGGAGAGACAAATGCTGGAAAAGGTATAGAAGGAGAAAAAACATAAATGCCTGGCAAACCTACAAAAGAGCAAGAAATGACTACCTAAGTAAAAGGAGAGAGGCAGAGAGAGACTATGAGAGGGACATCACCAGGAAGGCTAAAGAAAATCCCAAGCTTTTCCACAGCTTTATCAGAGGAAAATTGAAGGTAAAAGAACAGGTTTTAAGGTTAAAGAGAGCGGATGGAAGCATCACTGAGACGGATGAAGAGATCTGCAAAGAATTGAACAAGGCGTTTCAGTCAGTATTTACAGTAGAAAATACCCCACCCCCTCAGATTGCAGTGATAGAAGCTCAAGGGCCGATATTAGAGAACATCAACCTTACAGCCTCAGAGGTATGCAAAGCGCTGATGGATTTAGATGTTCATAAAGCTACAGGTCCTGATGACATATCCCCTCATGTGCTTAAAAAATGCGCAAGCTCAATATCAGTGGCACTAAGTATCATATTTAAAAAGTCACTGGAGTCAGGGGAGATTCCAAGATGCTGGAAACAAGCAAATGTGATACCTATCTTCAAAAAGGGAAGGAGGGATACGGCTCTGAACTATTGACCAGTTTCCTAGACCAGCATAGTTTGCAAAGTTATGGAGAAACTACTAAGGAAACATATCTCTCTTCACTTGGAATCCTTCAACTTTTTGTCAGTGAGGCAACATGGCTTCAGAGAAAGTAGATCAACAGTAACAAACTTATTAGAATTTTATGATGAGGTAAACCGAATCTTACAGGAAAGAGAGGGCTGGGCAGATTGCATATTCCTAGACTTCCAGAAAGCGTTTGACACTGTTCCACATGGGAGACTTATTAGGAAGCTGCAATCAATGGCTAGAATAGGTGGAAATGTTTTAGAATGGATAAAAACTTACTTAGAAGGAAGGGAACAGAGGGTTAGAGTAAGACACTCAGTGTCTGAATGGAGAAGAGTTAGTAGTGGAGTTCCACAGGGTTCAGTTTTAGGGCCACTTTTGTTCCTTGTATATGTAAATGACCTACCAGAATCTGTAAATTCATTCATGAATATGTTTGCAGATGATGCAAAGATTGTGAAGAAAGTAAAAAACGAGAACAATGGTAGAGAACTTCAGGAGGATCTAAATAATCTGCATGAGTGGTGAGAAAAGTGGCTAATGAAATTCAATACTTCAAAATGTAAGGTAATGAGAATGGGTACAAGTGCAAGAAGGCCCAAGCTTGACTACTCGGTGGCTGGAGTACAACTTCAAGAGACAGAAAATGAGAGAGATCTAGGAGTAAACATGCTGGCAGATTTGTCTCCAGAAATACATATAAATGGCATAGTAAGGGCAGCATATGAATTCTTATCAAATGTAAGGGTAGCCTTCAGGCACATGGACAAGGAAATGTTCAGAAATATTTATGTAACCTATGTGAGGCCAAAACTCGAATATGCAGCCCCCTTTTGGAATCCGCACTTGAAAAAGCACATAGCTAAGCTTGAAAAAGTTCAAAGACATGCCACGAAACTGGTGCCAGAAATACGCAATCTCAGTTATGATGAGAGGCTGAGGGAATTAGACTTACCATCACTTGAAGCTAGAAGAGTGAGGGGGGGATATTGTTACAGTCTTTAAATTCCTTCATGGTTATGATAGAGTGGATAGGGATCGATATTTTGATATGGCTGGCTCTAGAACTAGAGGGTTTGAAGCTTGGTAAGAAAACTTCTTTGCAGGATGTAAGGAAATACTTTTTCAGTGTAAGAGTAGTTGATAATTGGAATTCGCTAAGCGAGGAGGTAGTTAATGCTATCTCAATCCCTAGTTTTAAGGACAGGTGTGATAAGTATGACTAAGTATAAAATGGAAGCGATCAGGAGACGGGAAGATACGAGCTTTGGGCTCTTTCCCGTAAACACAATTAGGTAATTACCATTAGGTAATTTTCCCTTAAATACAATTAGGTAAATACATACCCTCCCCCCCACACACACACACAAACACACACACACACACATGCACACACATACACACATACACACACACACATGCACTCACACAAACACACTTTTATGGCCACATGTTTTTCTTAGTTATGTAAAAGATATGCAGCTTCGTATATGCATTTTTACATATGTTTAGAGACGACGTTAGTATCGTGAAGAGAGTAAAAGTTTAAAAGATGGGTTGATAAGTTTAGGAAATATCTGTCTGAGGGATCAGATAAATGGAAAATGAGATTCAATGCATCAGAATATAGAGTGCTGTGAATGGGCAAGAGTGCATGAAGACCCATGTTTAAATATGGTATAACAGGAGAGGAACTTTATGACCTAAGGGTCAATTTATTGAAATAGTTGTCAGTAGAAAGGCATCTAAATGGTACAGCAAAGGCAGTGTGTGCGTTTTAGCAAAGAGTGGTCTTCAGCCATATAGATGAAATTTTTTTTATAAATATTTACATGATGTATGTGAGCCCTAAGCTTGGATTTATACTGCTCATCTGGAATCCACATTTGAAAAATCATATTAGCATATTGAAGAGAGTATAATGCATGCTACGAAGCTGGTGACCGATACGTAATCTCAGTTATGAGGAGAGGCTGAAGGAATAGGACTTGCTATCACTCGAAACTAGAAAGTACATAGAGGATATGATAACTGTTTTCAAATTCATTCGTGGTTTTGAGAGAGTGGATAGGGAGCGCGTATGACTTCTGTCATGCTGAAGCCAGCCCGCCATGCTGAAGCCAGAATCTGAAACTTGTAACAGCTCTTGAGGGGTAACGGTTAGTCGAGGCCACGGATATTCTATTACATGCCCTCACTTTTATTGAGCTTTTGTGCCGCCCATGTGTTCCCTTGGGACCACCAAGAGTTGTGGCTAGGCACCTGGAACTAACCGCTGGCGCCATGCACCCCCCCCAAGAGGCCTACAGGATAAGGGACCCTCGGTCCTCGAAAACACCACAAGTCGTGAAGAGAAACATGTGAGGCTAGGGTGAAATAGAATACTCTCCCCAATTGTTTTCTGCGGTGCGGCCGGTGTTTGTAGAGGGCGTCAAGGAGATATGTGACCGGACCCCTGAGGCTTGGCATCCGACATGGAGTACCTGAGGAGGGTGGGAAAGGCCGAGAGTTAGCCCTTTCCTAAACCGCACGAAACATAAACTTAGGTTTCGTACGCAGGTACACGCCCAGGAGAGCTGCCCAATAACTCCTCCTCGGAAGTAGGCGGGATTCCACTTTGAACCCGGCGCTGATTAGCTGGACTAGATCTGACTGATTTCATTGGAGAATTGGATGTTAAGCCACGCCCTGCCCCTGGGGGTATTTAAAGAGCCACCCAGGGCAGAGACAGTTAGTTAGAACTTTGCCAGGGGCACGAATAGATCATAGATTGTGATAGTCATAGGGTGGGGGCATTGGGGCATTGAGGCGTCGGATGTGTTGTACTCTAGAATAAATATAAGCAAAGGAACTACTGCTTGTCCATTCTTACCTTGTAACCACGCTACCATAATTATAAGTATATATATATACGTAGGAGGAAAAGCCCTACGACAGTGGTGACAAACGGTGAGATAACCCAATCATCTTACAAAGTGTGAATTCAAATGGAAGTCCAAAATTCATATGACAGTGGTGGCAGCGGTGGGATCATCACGCCTGGAATACATACAAAGAGACTCTCATATCAGAAGAAACCAGTGCAAAGAAAAGAAAATAAGAATGGCAAAAGCAGAAATCCAACATCTCCCAATTCAAGAAATGAGTGACGAGGCCAAACACCGGAAAATTCTCGAACTGGAGGAGCACGTGTGGCGCCTACAAACTCCTGCCGACGCCGCTCCGTCGAGAAGGAACTTGGCCGACGCCGACAGTGAAACCGACGCCTCAAACATCGACAAACAGCCGGCCGCTCCGAACCCCGTGGTGACACAGGGAACGCAGCAGGCCCAGCCCCCACCCTGTGCCCTGGTTGTAAAGACGCCTTGAGTCAAAAATTCACTTTTATACCTCGACGGCGCAAATGTAAAAGACCGTGAATGTCCGTCCATAATTCCCGCGACCGACTTCCTGAAATACTTGGGTCTGCGGATGAGAAGTGACGAGTGCTCAAATGGAGAATATTATAAAACTTTGAAGGAACTATTTCTAAGATATTTCTTAGTAAGCCGAAGTGTGACCGGAGCATTGAGTGAAAATGCCCATTACAAGAGGTATAAGTTGCCGGATCCGACCAAGAAGACGGCGATTCGACGATTTTACTCGAAAAGAAGAAGGAAAACCCGCTCCTTCCTTGCCTTCTGCCATGAAGTTCTTCAGAACCACCTCCTTAAAATAGCTAAGTACTTGTGATCTGTATCCAGTGAGTAATGGGACAATTAGTAAAAGAAATTGAGGTCGGTGGACGCCGCCATTTTGTCTTGTAGTTATGCTTTGACTCAGCCAACCCGCTTATAAGGGGTGTGGCGCTTAATAAGTTGATAAAAGTAGAATTTCTGTACCCATTACTAACATGGATAATTTGTACTAATAGCTATAAGCAGTAATAAACTCCGTTTTTGTTATAATTTGAGTAATATAAAGAAATTTCGTTGGAAGTGCGTTCCATTTATTTGTATTAATGCTTAAATTGAATTTTAAGAACGCGAATGTATCGATTTTTAATTGAAAAAATTTAATGCACGTGGAATCACTATTACAGTCTATTAATTTCTAAAGCGTAAGAATTATAGTGAGAAATATACGTGCATCTGCTTTTAAGAGTTTCATAGACCACGTGTGGTTTTCGAGAAAGGAATGCGGAAGTGACCATTCGATCTCCCAACCTCGTTATTATAAATCTGTAGTAATTGTACTGATCCTTGATATTTTAAAGTACGTGTAAAATCATTGTTATATTAATTTCTTAAAGCGTAAGAAATCGAGTGTTAAGATTGCGCCTGTTTTTAAGTTTTTTTTGTGTTTTGTTTGTTTTTTCTACGCGGGAGGAATGTTTTAGCGAAAGAAAGACATAAACGACAGATCGTTCTTTTTGTGTTATGATGATGGGGAATTAATATTACGATACGTGTGTGGCATGTTTTTTTTGAAGAATAAGAAATTTCGTGATATTAGTTAGAGATGAGTTTTTTTATTTCACGCTATGCAGGTGAAAGTAAGAGTAAATTAGAGTAGTTTGTGCTGTCCTAGAATAGGGAAGGTTTTTCAGTGTCACCCAAACGTAGCTTCAAGGGAGTAGAATGTTTGTTTGTTCGTTAGAATGGGACTTAGGACTGGTGAGGAAGTCTGCGACCGCACGGCTCAGCCGAGATTTCACCTTTACTCTTCTTCAGAGAGACCGGGAAAGGAAAACCAACGTTGTAAATAAAAAGGGAATTTTATAGAAAGGGGACGATTGTTTTGTAAGTGATGCAGCGAGTGAGGCAGAGAATGAGTATGAATGACTGAGGGTATAATGGGGGGGTTGCTCTAGGGGGTGAAATCGCGGAAAGCACCGTTAGGAAGCATGATTGGGGAGTCTGCGAGGATCGTTCCCCTGCTCCGCCAGGTCCTTCTGCATGCCATATCAGAGTGTATTTATGGGAGGTGATGCGCTGTTGCAATATCTAGTGACGGATATGGATGAGAAGGTAATTCTCCACCTGCCCAGATATGGTTGAAATGCCGAGTTTGTTTTATTTTTGTTTTGTCCCCCTACTCCGCCGTTGAGATTATTATTCGATTTCCGAGAGATTCCAAGATAGATGTTACGTGATAAAGGACGTGAATCTATGAATGATTCTTTATTTTCTTTGCTAGCTGCAGTATATACATTATTTGTCTGAAGAGATATGTTAGATTGATAAAGTAAAACTTTGCGAGTTTTAGCCATGATAATGTTTTATCAAAATTATTTCGGCTTGGTCATAAAGAAAGAGTGAGAGCTGACACGAAGTGACAACAAGAATGTTACACAGCTGTATCCCGTATTTGAGAGAGCAGATATAAGTCAAATTCGAGATAGTAAAAGAAGATGTATATTTTATGTTTGAATTGTTTATGTACAACTCCGTACGAGATTTTGAAGTTTAAGCAAAATGCATTCCTTACTGTTGATAATGAAATATACTTTTTGTTTTTATTATTGCATACACAGAGATAGACTTTTTATATTCTCAGATACCCGTTTTTGTTATAGTTCTTTTTGTATTGAAGAAATCTTTAAAATCTTACTTAAAGGATTCTGAAAAGATTATCTAGAGATAACCATGGTTAATCCCTAGCATTTTCATGAATTTTAGATTACAATCGGGCTAATTAAAGATAATTGAGATTATTAGAGATTATTTGCTGAGTTTTAAAGTTAAAATTAATGACACTTAAGTCCTTTTTAAGAAGTTATTAAGAAAAGGATATTTGTACTTTTGTTGATAGTAGTAGGGATACTGTCACATATGATTTTAGTTTTTTTGCTTTAATTTCATCAGTGTGTGTGCTTCGACTTAACCCTCTGATTTATAGTATGAAAAGAGAGAGATTGTCATTATAGACAAGGATGTGTATGCTGTTACAGTAAAGTCCTTATCGAGATTAAACAGAGAGGAATGGATTTATGCTTCGATAGTTCTGCAGTTGTACACTAAGTTCGTTTGCTTTTGTTTTGTTAATGAGGAAATAAGAATAGCCCTCTGACAATAAACGTAAGACTCTATCGATAGTCATTGCTAACGTTTGTTCACGTTCATTTGTTTATTTATTTTATTATTAGAGATACTCTGCGACACTTTTTTATTTTCAGTACAAGTTAAAAGGACGAAGGCAAGTCTCAGCTGACTTGTGAGTGGAAACCGCAGCGTATTTCAAGGTCGCTCAGTCTCTCTCTCTCTCCCTCTCTCTCTCTCTCTCTCTCTCTCTCTCTCTCTCTCTCTCTCTCTCTCTCTCTCTCTCTCTCTCTCTTTCCTACCTTTCACTCGACTCTGAGCCTGACAGAGGCTCCGTTCAATGCTAAAAGAATGTAGCCGTCTTTGATTTTTTGTGTGTGTTTTTTTCCAGCGAAGCTAGGCGATAATTGTGCCTACATTTTATTGCAGTCAATAGATTGTTGCATGCTGTTATTGCATAAATATTTTTGCCACATGTCGCAACTGTTTAGAGAATAGATAGAACTCCCATTGACAAATTGTGGAGCCAGCAAGTTGCCACTTATGCTATATATATACATTGATTATGACAGCAGGAATTTGAATATTAAAGGAGACTGTGTTAGAATAAGCATCACTGTGAAATATAAGTATAGAACTCTGTTCTTACTTCTGAATATCAGTCTCCATTGTATATATATTGATATTTTTGATTTAGTATATTTATTTTTATTGTTTATTATTCTTATTTTTTAATCATGATTATTAGTAATGTTATTATGTTGACTGATATTGTTGCTATCTCTCAATGGCCTGTTGCTAATTATTATTTTTGAAATGAAATCAGCAGTAACTTGATGATTTGTATCTTTTATCTGAATTCATACTTGATGTTACTGTAGCCACCGCTAATAAGAATGTTTCTTTAGTGGCTTTTCTCAGCATTTAATGATTGTTCTTTTTGACATTTATAGTAGAGTAATGCTATGTAGCAGTTGCTAAGTCCTAAGTATCTTGGAATAATAATCTAGTTGTGTAGACACATACCTTCCATTACCACCCTATTCCTAGGCAGCCCCGACCTGCAAGTTCTAAAAGTCTTTAGATTTTGTCCGTCAGACAAGTCCCTAATGCCCATTAAATAGAGATTGCAATCACTTGCAGTTGCAGGGGAGGCAAAGTATAGCCTCGATTACCAACGTATGGCCATTGTTGGTACCCTGAAGTCATAGGGAACCTTTCTTACAACTGTAGTAGTGACATAGGTTCAAACTTTCATCCCGCGATCTACTTCGAAGGTACGTGCGAGGGCCGTAAAGGAAGAGAAACGCTGTGACGTTGCAGGTCTCCTGCGTGGTGGTCTTAGTCAAGATCGGCCGAGGGCGGGACGAGGAAGCCGGGCTGGAAGGATTCGCGGGATGGGGCCCAGTCCTTGTCCTTTTTGTTTTGCCTAACCGAGTAACGGAGATATGGCAACAAACCTGGGCCTGCAGCGAGGACGGCGGGGGATGTGAAAGCGAAAGAATCCCCGAGGGAAACCGGGGAATCGCACCTAGCAAGAATTCATGAGCAAGGGACAGAAAAAAATAAATAAAAGTCACCCTAGACAGAGAAAGTAAAAGTCGTCCTAGACAGAGAAAGTAAAAGTCGTCCTAGACAGAGAAAGTAAAAGTCGTCCTAGACAGAGAAAGTAAAAGTCGTCCTAGACAGAGAGAACGAAAGTCGTCCTAGACAGAGAAAACGAAAGTCGTCCTAGACAGAGAAAGTAAAAGTCGTCCTAGACAGAGAAAGTAAAAGTCGTCCTAGACAGAGAGAACGAAAGTCGTCCTAGACAGAGAAAACGAAAGTCGTCCTAGACAGAGAAATTAAAAGTCGTCCTATCCATTGGTCTCTGAATAGTAATATAATATGAAAGTAACACATGTTTTGTTCCAGGAGTAGTTTTTAAGGCTTAATTTTAAGACAAATCAATGCCCCTAATAATGATAGGAATAGAATTTATGAAGGTAGGGTCTCTTATAGAAATTACTGTTGATGTTATAGTCTATTGCATTTTACCTGTTTATACATGCTAATACTCTACTTAATTGTTTGCTAATGTTCTAAATGAGTCATAATCCTACTGTAATTAACTCAATTTTGTCTTTTAAAGAAACGAGAGAAGTAGATGAATTAATGTTTTGATTTAAACTGACTTGTTGATCTTAATTAATGTTTAATATTAGTTTCACACTGGAATTATGTTGTTTAAATATAAGAATATGTTTGTATTTCAGATTTCCAATAATGAAATAGACCCTGCATGCTCTAGTTGTCTGTAAAGGTACTCTCTATATGTTATGTTTGTGTAATTTGTATAGGAATTCTTAGAAAATAGCTTAAATAATTCGGCCCCATTTCTATTGTAAACTAATGTTAGCTAGGATATGTCCAAGAGCTCCCGGAAAACTAGTCCATGCTTCGACTGAAATAAGAGATATTTCAGTTTTGGTTGGGAGGGATGTCGTATGACTTCTGTCATGCTGAAGCCAGCCCGCCATGCTGAAGCCAGAATCTGAAACTTGTAACAGCTCTTGAGGGGTAACGGTTAGTCGAGGCCACGGATATTCTATTACATGCCCTCACTTTTATTGAGTTTTTGTGCCGCCCATGTGTTCCCTTGGGACCACCAAGAGTTGTGGCTAGGCACCTGGAACTAACCGCTGGCGCCATGCACCCCCCCCAAGAGGCCTACAGGATAAGGGACCCTCGGTCCTCGAAAACACCACAAGTCGTGAAGAGAAACATGTGAGGCTAGGGTGAAATAGAATACTCTCCCCAATTGTTTTCTGCGGTGCGGCCGGTGTTTGTAGAGGGCGTCAAGGAGATATGTGACCGGACCCCTGAGGCTTGGCATCCGACATGGAGTACCTGAGGAGGGTGGGAAAGGCCGAGAGTTAGCCCTTTCCTAAACCGCACGAAACATAAACTTAGGTTTCGTACGCAGGTACACGCCCAGGAGAGCTGCCCAATAACTCCTCCTCGGAAGTAGGCGGGATTCCACTTTGAACCCGGCGCTGATTAGCTGGACTAGATCTGACTGATTTCATTGGAGAATTGGATGTTAAGCCACGCCCTGCCCCTGGGGGTATTTAAAGAGCCACCCAGGGCAGAGACAGTTAGTTAGAACTTTGCCAGGGGCACGAATAGATCATAGATTGTGATAGTCATAGGGTGGGGGCATTGGGGCATTGAGGCGTCGGATGTGTTGTACTCTAGAATAAATATAAGCAAAGGAACTACTGCTTGTCCATTCTTACCTTGTAACCACGCTACCATAATTATAAGTATATATATATACGTAGGAGGAAAAGCCCTACGACAGTGGTGACAAACGGTGAGATAACCCAATCATCTTACAAAGTGTGAATTCAAATGGAAGTCCAAAATTCATATGACACGCTTATACTTTGATATCAGTGACTGGAATAATTATATCCTAGTCACATAAACTTAAAACACCAAATGTATTTATATGCTGTGTGTATGATAAGTTTTTTTATGAGTGTGACACCGGTACAGGCAAAAAAAAAAAAGATATAGAAAAAAAAACTGCCCTCATCAATAAATGCCCAGGCACGAGAAAATATTAAGACGAAGGAAAGAAAAGATTATGGACAAAGCAGAGATGAGCTAATGATAAACAGAGGAAAAGGACAGACTGAAATAATAATCAAACTACTGAGGACATAGAGATATGGAGGATTAGACCCTGAGATGACGATAGATTCGCTTTTGTTATAAGAGTTTGGAAAGACAGAATAAGAAATAAAAATAAATATAAAACCTATCAGGAAACAGGGAGTTGCAAGTATGTAGCTTTTTTGTGTGAACATATTTAGATATATTGTTTGTTAAGCGTGCACGCGCGCGTACACTTACACGCACATATATATATA
>JAXCGZ010017127.1:90000-102500 GCA_037179515.1 Halocaridina rubra | reverse complement strand
ATAATTTTATATTTTTATTTTTGATACTGAAGACGTCCTTAACGTTGTTAAGACTCATTCGGGTGTTTTTAGTGACAAGAGTGGTGTCCCGCCGTATTTGTCGCGTCGTATATCTTCCAACTAATTCAACAAACATTAAATGATTTAGTGTTGTCAGGTTGGCTGGTCACTGATTATTTTTTTTTTTTTTAGAGAGAGAGAGAGAGAGAGAGAGAGAGAGAGAGAGAGAGAGAGAGAGAGTCTGGTCTATCATTTTTTGTTTATTTTTTATTGAGGCTGTTAATTAATTAATTAATTAATTTATTTATTTATTTATTTATTTATATATTTCGAGAGAAATTTTGTCTGTTATTTGGAGACAGCCTATTTATTTTGTTCATTATTATTTATTTAATTATGAATATTCTGACAGTATCAGATGCTCACATTTATCACCGATGAAGGAAGTTTTCACCATGTTAGAAAATTTTCACAATTTTATTAATTCACTTCCTTTAATTTTAGCATCTCTATGTCTTTATCGGTAGCAATGCAACTGGGGCTACTAGACCCCATGTTCTGTCTGACTGACTTTTTTTTTTATTAGTGTGACGCCGGAACGGGCAAATAAAATTACCCTCATCAAGCCCCGGCGCACACACACACACACACACACACACACACACACACACACACACACACACACACACACACACACACACACATATGGAGATTGTTGTGACTTGTCAGATGTTATAGGATAGTAAGAGCTGTGTAACAAATCCGCCAGAATATTCGTCGTAGATATAGGCATAGAAAAAGACTAGTAACTGAAGGAAGACTTAAAATCGAGCTGTCCAGACCAGTCGTAAGTCCAAAAGACCTTCAGTGGCTTCCAAAAGTAAACTGGTTATGGCTAGATATGACCATTAATTGCTGATTCAATCTGGTTACACTTACTTCATCACGGCAAAGTCATGTCACACTTAGAATTTTATTTCTTGCACGCTTCTCATCGTCCTGAATGTCAAGGTCTCTCTTGTGCTGGGATTTTATGCAGGGGTTTAATCAATATTCGTGATATTGGTAAATTTACAAACTCCGTCGGCCTTAAAACTGGAAGATAAGTCCACGGTGGAATGATGTTACACTATATGAGTATTGCATTTGTTTGTATACATACATACATACATACATACATACATACATACATACATACATACATACATACATACATACATACATACATACATACATACATACATACATACATACATACGTAACGTAAAAATAAAAGGTTACTTAATTGCAGTGTGGTATTATTTTTCCATTGTGTGTATTCATTACGGTACACACGATATACCTTGGCAGTTAAGCCATATTTAACCTTCAGGTAGGTTTTGGCATATGTAACATAGCTTATGTACCATAGCACATGTGTTTATATCGTCGTGTTTAATATTAACGATATGTCGTAATTATTATGTGACAGAACCTTAATGACCTTCACTAATGACTGTGATTAGTACACTAATGAGTGCTATTAGTGTACATGTAATTTGGCAAGAAGTCTTTTCATATAAATTCTACACCATTTACCTTTCCTGGGTAAGATTTGATGTAATATTCTCGTAGTCCTGGATGTGTTTTGTAGGGACAATCTGGATTAGGTTAGTGTAGTTTGACTAATCCCTTAACTTATACCTCAGCTACAATAGTTAAATATTGATCATTTTTTCACACCTCCAACATTAAATGATAAAGCATTGAAAAAAATATCAAAGACAACTAAAAACAATAATTTTGGATGTCAACTTATTTCTTAACGTTGAGTTGAAGTAACCTAACCTAACCTAACCTGATCCAAATTCTAATCCTAATCATAACCTAACCTAGCCTAATATAATAAATGGCATGAGAGTGTTTCTTCAATGGGTGTGTGAAAGTGGACCTTTAGCTAATTACTTATTGTTCTTTTACACAAATGAACTCTCCTGGCAAAGATTTTAGTAGTCCTGTAATATACTGTACTTTTAGAGACACAACCATGCTTAGTTAGATTAAGCTAAAGTAATCGTTCGCGGTATGGGTGAGGGATTACCTCAGAGAGACTCTCCCTTGCAATCTCTGTATTTTCATTTTGGAGGTACATGCTGGTTAGGTTTCTTTTGCCCGTGTACTCCCTAATCCTTTAGGTTAGGGATTGTCTTAGAGAGACTCTCCCTTCCAATAAGAAAAATTGATAGTATTCAAGTGCGTACGATTTTGGAAATGAGCCCTTTTTCTTGCTGGAGTTCCACCCTAGTTAATATAGTGTAGCTTGACTAATCCCTTATCATATGAATGGGGGATTACCTCTGACAGACTCTCTTAAAAAGCAACATGGCTGCTTTACACTTGCGACCTGTCTTTGTAAAGTAATTTTGGTGCTATAACCTGGCTAGGTTAGTTTAGTTTGTATATATCCTTATCTTACGAGTTAGGGATTACCTCGTAGAAGCCCTCCCCAGAAGAAACTTACTTGATGTCCATCTACACATATGCTGTGTTTTATCCCTGATAATACTCAAAGTAGAGGAACAAAAACATACTTTCAAAGACACTTTGACAAAAGATATCGATATATCAACACCCGTTATGTCTAGGATAGTCAAATCTCTCTGACATGTGAAATGGAATTTGATAATCACTAGTTTGTAACCTGATATTTTAACCTAACCTCACTTCTGAACCCACAGAAACAATATATATAAGAAATCATCTGGTGTGGTTATTTCAGAAAACCACAGAAAGATTTTTTGGTATGAGATTGAAGGCTAAAATTGAATTACGAATTGATGTGGACTTATCAGCATCACTTGAATTTGAGTAAATAAAATAAATGAATTTTGTATCCGGTTTGCACTGGTTGTTAATACATCAGTTTTTATGTTTGATGTAAATTGCAGGTATTTGCTTAGAAAAAGCTCAGAATTTTTTTTGGTATGAGATTGAGGAATAAGAATTGATGTACAGTCAATGTACACCTACCAGCACCATTTTTTTTTTTTAATGTCGCACCGGGCCAGACAAAGACAATTGCTCTCATTGGTCCAAGACATCAAGAGAACGAGTCATAAAGTAAAGAAAACAGCGGGAGTGTTGTGACTTGTCAGATGTGAAAGTCTAGTAAGAGATTAGATTTTATTTAAACTGAAAGATTGATTCCTGAACTGCTTACCAGCAGTATCATTATTTAAAAGGTTGATGCAATATGATGGATGGAGTACCATCTTGCTCAATATATTTCATATAAAACAAATGATAGATAACAAATAAACAAAACAAACAAACAAACAAACATTTATTTCCATTTTTACAATGGCTATTCTACAAAATTAAGACTACACTTATAAAGACATGTCACTGAACAAATAAGTAATCGGGTGATAAATACAGTGAACAAAAATAGAGCTTTCCTAGAAAATTAAGATTACCTTGAATTCACAGATGTGTTTAAAAATGAACAACTTACAATGAATAATCATATGAATTAAGTAGTCCTCCCCCACCCCTCTTCTTCTATAGATTTTCCAGTACCATTGGGACACTTTATTTACCCAGAAAATCCCGAAATCAACACTCCAGTATGACTGGCATAACTTTTTCGCCTAGAATTTTTTTTTCAGTGGTGCACACACTGTTAACTGCTGTTTTGGTAAGTTGTCTTATTAGGTAGGATTGTGTTCCTATGGAAATAGGTAGAGACTTTTGGAAATATATTAAAAAAAAACTCTATTTTGTCGAGTTAAGGGGGGTTTACACTGTCAAATGGTTCGTCGAACGCGGTTTGACAGACAAGTTTTTGAAGTGATGTTCGAACGTGTGAACGGGGTATTTGGTTGTCGAACACGTTTGTCGAACGTGTTCGACAACCAAATACACTTCAAGCACTTGTCTGTCTAACCGCGTTCGACGAACCGTTTGACCGTGTAAACCGCCCTTTAGGGCCCGTGATCTACCCTCTTCACTGGTGCTCTCTGTATTACCTGTTGTGCTCGGAAGCTTGCTTTTAAGCAGGGTTGATGGCCATCGTAAAATAAACTGGTTTAGTGTAGTCTTTCTTGTTGTATTCGAGATCACCTTTATGAAGTTAGATTGATACCCATCTTAAAATAGGTAGGATTTTTTATATGGATTAAAAAGAGCTGATGAGTCAGGATCACGAACAAGGAGGAGAAGGATAAGGAAGTGGAGGAAGAGGTAGTAGAGGTGGGAGAGGGGAGGGGTGCACAAAATATAAAGGGGGGAAAGGGGTTGGAAAAAATGGTTGTGGGGAATGTAGGGGGATGGGCCTGAGTTATCGTGATTGGCTGTCAGTTTTCCCCTTAGTCAGTATCATGCGATGATGATGCATAATTGGTTCCTCATTCTTCTGTTGTGAGTGATTTGGCTTCTTCTTCTTCTTCTTCTTCTTCTTCTTCTTCTTCTTCATTATTATTATTATTATTATTATTATTATTATTATTATTATTATTATTATTATTATTATTATTATTATTATTATTATTATTATTATTATTATTATTATTATGCGCGAACAGGCACGCACTCACGCACAATAACATAAGGATGACTTTCAGGGATATAAACACGGAAATGATCAGATATATTTACATGACTTATGTGAGGCCTAAACTTGAATATGCTGCATTCTCCTGGAATCCCCACTTGAAAAAAACAACAACATAAATTGGAAAAAGTCCAAAGACATGCTACGAAGCTGGTGACAGAGTTCCGTGGTCTCAATTATGAGGAATGGATGAAACTAGAGGGAAGAGGGGGTTATGGCATCGGTTTCTAAATTCCTTCATGGTTTTGACAGAGTGGATAAGGTTCGATATTTTGATGTAGATGGCTGTAGAACTAGAGGTTATAGTCTGAATCTTGTTTTTTTTTTTCTGGATGAAACAGTATTTTTTTTAAGGGTATGAATAGTTGATCACTGGAGTTTGCTAAGTGAGGAAACAGTAAATGCAAAATGCATTTATAGTTTCAAGGATGATGGGTGTCCTTGAGTAAAAAAACAGAAACCGACCATGAGACGGGGAGTTACTATCATAAGGCTCTTTACCTTGAGCAGAATTAGGTAAGTGCAGTTACACACACACACACACACACACACACACACACACACACACACACACACACACACACACACGATTTGTCTCCAGACATCCATATAAATGGCATAGTAAGGGCAGCATATGCTTTCATAGCAAATATAAGGGTAGCCCTCAGGCACATGGACAAAGAAATGCTCAGAAATATTTATGTAACCTATGTGAGGACAAAGCTTGAATATACAGCCCCCATTTAGAATCCACACTTGAAAAAGCACGAAGTTAAGCTGGAAAAAGTTGAAAGACATGCCACGAAACTGGTGCCAGAAATACTCAAATTCAGTTATGATGAGAGGCTGAGGGAATTAGACTTACTATCCTCGAAGCTAGAAGAATGAGAGGGGATATGGCGACGGTTTTTAAATTCTTTCATGGTTATGGCAGAGTGGACAGGAATCGATATTTTGATATGACTGGCACTAGAACTATAGGTCATAGTTCGAAGCTTCGTATGAAAACTTTTTTGCAGGATGTAAAGAAGTACTTTTTTTTTTTTTTAGTGTAAGAGTAGTTGTTAATTGGAACTGACTAATCGAGGAGGTAGGTAATGCTAACCCAGTCCATAGCTTTAAGGACAAGTATGATAAGTATCACTAAGTACAGAATGGAACCGAACAGGATACGTGAAGTTACGAGCTTTAGGCTCTCTTTCGTAATCACAAATAGGTCATTACACACACCCCTTCATGGTTTTAACAAGAATGGATAAGGATCGATATTGTAATGTGGCTGGCTCTAGAACTAGAGGTTATAGTTTGAAGCTCATAAGAAAATTTCTTTGCAGGATGTAAGGAAGTACCTTTTTAGTGTAAGAGTACCTGATGATTCGAAATCGCTAAGCGAGGAGCTAGTAAATGCTAACTCATTTAACATATTTATTCACAAATATGATAAGTATCACTGAGTACAGAAATGAAACCGGGGCGTTACGAGCATAGGGCTCTTTCCCGTAAGCATAGTTAGGTAGCTATCCACACACACACACACACGCACACCTAGCCGTGCAATTGGTCTTGTGATCCCGCTTCCATGGCTTGGAACTTGACCAACTCAGTTAACAAATTTACTGTATCTCATTGCTGTGCTTTGTGCCTTCACCAAGTGTAGTAAACAAGGTGGTTGTTACATTCTAGAAAATCTTGCATTTAACAGCAAATCTGTTTCTCAAGGTACAGAGATACCGCCACTGCAAGAAAAGCTAGTTTTTCAGCTGGTATTGAAATGGCATCAGGGCAAGTGTTTCACCCTTCTTTCTACTTCGTTGTCTTCAGTTTCTTCTATCTTTTAGCTAGGGTCGCTGAGCATGACCATTCTCTTGAATCTCTTTCAGGCTTATTGCTGTTGAATAGTTTATTCTTTTTTTTTTATCGCTTTCCATTTGCTAAATGATTTTTTTTCCTATTTTTGTATCACTTAAGCTACTGTATTAATAACTATTGTATTTTGGAAAAAAAAAATATTCCTTTATAACTTATATATGGCATTATGCACTCTCTATAATTCTTTTTTTCGGGTTTTCCTTTTTTCCTGCGCTCGAGTGCCCAGAGTTGTGATTGCCATTTTAATCACTTTTCAATTTGCAATGAATGCCAAACAGATTTAAATGCCACTCAGAGGCTCACTTGTCAATTGGCCAGGTAATTGGAAGATCGGTTTATGTGTTTGGAAAGTACATTGTTATATTGGAAATAAAAATTTATTTATTGCAATGTATTTTCTATTGTAGTTTTGTCTCTGAAATTAATATCTGAATCAGTTCTGAGAAATAAAATATAATTTCTCCTGGAATTATTGAAAATTTATATAAACATATTGTTCAAACTGAAGCAGACACAACGTATTATTCTTCCTCAATAATCCAGTCTTTGTGCATAAGGATTCCGAATGTACTATTGAACGGCCTAAGATCTTGATTTATTTAGTCGGTCAAGTCATAAGTGCAATTATGGATTGTCATTTTTCTGTAAGATCGAATCCTAATCAAGGGCAGTTGAATAATTTAATAATGATCATTAAAAACTGGGTAAAAACTTACAAAAGAGTTTTGTTCCACTGTAACATCAATTAATATAATTGCCTTTTACCAAAATTAGAACTGATAAGCACCATGACAGTTCTTCAGTATCTTTGAGGCGTCACCGACTGGTCCACTAAACGTCTCAAGACCTTCAGTTCTGCAACTTGTAACGCTTAAGTACCATGATGGATTTGTCTTGCTGTTGGTTCGAATTCTAGTCAAAGGCCGATATGTGACTCATTATTGAAAATTGGATGCTGTTGTTGTTGTTTTTAGCCATTTTATGTCTATCAATCCTATTTTTCTAATGGGAGTAGACACAGACAGGTTGAAGCTGGGGAATTAAGACTTTAATGCCCTTTTTGAAGTTCCACGATAAGGTCGCACGTGGGTTTGTCACTTTTCGTCTCTAGCGCTCTAACCATTGATTATTTCATTTGTAAAAATGGAAAAAAAAGTTGGTTGAGAGTCAATCAGAACTTTATATAAAGTGTTTGGTTCAGTATATTTATTGATATAATTTTCTATAGAGTTTGTCAGCTCAGATATTAATGACAAAGATATAAAGTAATTATAGATATTATGAAAGATAATGAGGGTACTGAATATGAATTAGGTTAATAATTAAACAAGAAACTTTGTGAAACACACAATATTTATATCTTAAGTGAATCCTGTTTCCAGATTGGATTAAAGTTAATGTCAATATGAAATAGATTTGAGATTAATTAGAGATTAAATACATTGGTAATGTTAGAGTGAATGGAAAATACTTTAATTTATATTATTTTTTATTTTTTTTATGTGTCACTATCATTTCCTCTTTAGGGATGGACACAGACTAATTGAAGCTGGGGAATTAAGGCTGGATGGCCTCCCTGTCATCCCCACCGTGTGCTCGAACGCGGATCTGTCACCATCTGAGTAAAGTATTCTACCACTGTGCTACGGCGGTTCCCAGTTTAAACGTGTGATCAATTATATTGATTAAATAAGTATTTTCTAGAATTAACTTCAGAATTTAATCGGTTAAGAGAAAATTAATGATTCATGACGTTAGACGTATATGACCTTTGTAATACGAAGATAATTATTCTTGGACAAAACAAAGAAAAATAAATGATGATTCTCTGTTTACAAATAAACAAACGAACATTTATTTATTTTAGCTTGAGATTTTTATCTTTTTCTTTGTAGAATATACTAGGAGACACTAGTATATTATAGGACGATGGTGACTATTTGGAATGACAACAGCAACAACAACAAAAACAATAATAATAATAATAATAATAATAATAATAATAATAATAATAATAATAATAATAATAATAATAATAATAAATATAATAATAATAATAATAATAATAATAATAATAATAATAATAATAATAATAATAATATATATTTCTACTGTCACATCTTTTTTTGTATTTGTCCTCGCCTTACTTTAGTTGTTACCATGTTTTTGACGTGTCCTCAATACAGAGAGATGACATGTGCTAATTGAAACAAAATACTACGAATAAGGTACTCTCTCTCTCTCTCTCTAAAGGAGATACTTAAACCACGATGTCTTGTGACTTGAGTATATTATAGAGTCCGTAGTGATACTTTGCCTACATGTAAACTTTCCTTTCTTGATGTCGGCTACCCCCCAATTTAAGGGGGAAACAGCCAAGGTATATGTATGTATGATGTTAAGTATCCAAAGATACTCCTTACTTTTATATTATCAAGATTTCTTAAGGGGGCTTTACACGGTCAAACGGTTCGTCGAACGCGGTTCGACAGACAAGTGTTTGAAGTGTTGTTCGAACGTGTGAACGGGGTATTTGGTTGTCGAACACGTTTCGTGTAAGTCTTCCTTGAATGCTTAGATAGTTGTGCACCCATTGTAACAAGAAAAATAACCCGCCCCTCAGCCCCCTGGCTAACTAATGACATCAAAGAGGCAATGCAAATCAGAAATCAAATACAAAAAGAGCTAAAAATGAATAGATATGACTCTCCGAGAACGTTATAAAACAGAAAAGAAACGTGTCAGATCTCTCATCAGTGTAAGTAAAAAAGACTTTTACAAAAAACAATTTAATGACTAGACATGATACAGCAGCAACATGGAAAGTGATAAGAAGCATGATACCAAATGAAAAGAGTACCTCAGAAAGTTATGAAAATATTACGGAGTTGAAAGACAAAGCAGAAAACTTTAATAACTATTTTGCTAACGTTGGCAAAAATACATATGAAAAAACTCAAGATAACATCAACTCAGTGAATATGAGTAATTACTTAAATGACAATTCTTCCAATGAAAACACAAGAGAGTACTTCAAAATAATTCCTATCGATTGTGCTACCCTAATTCTTATCATAAAGAGCCTAAGAAACTCTGGCTCTTATGGTTCAGATGGTATACCATTTCAGTTCATCAAAGATGCTCTACCCATGATTGCATCCTATATTCTAACTATTATGAACACTTCCATTGTTACTAAAAAGTTTCCTGACTCTTGTAAAATAGCACATGTAATACCTCTGCATAAAAAGGGGGACAGAGAAGATGTGACAAACTATCGTCCCATTTCCCTGCTACCCATTTTCTCTAAAATATTAGAAAAAATTGTTGCATGCCAACTTATGTTATATTTAGAATCAAATAGAATAATAAGTATTAACCAGCATGGTTTCAGACCGAAACTTTCGACGGAAACTGCACTGCTTAAAGTTACGAATAGTATATATAATAATATAGATATGAAAAAAATATCTTTGCTAATTTTATTAGACTTATCAAAAGCCTTCGACAGTGTAAACCATGAAATTCTTTTAAGTAAATGTATTAACTTAAATATTGATCCAAACTGGTTTAGCGAGTATCTATCTAATCGTAAACAGTCCATACGTCTTAACAACATTATCTCTGTGCCAAAAAATGTATCATTTGGTGTTCCACAGGGATCAGTACTTGGTCCTATCCTCTTCTCCATTTACGTAAATGATCTATCTTCTTTCATTTCTGACTGTCTAGTCGTACAATATGCAGATGACACTCAACTACTCCTTAGTGGTGATATTAATAATCTCCCAGAGCTAACTTTAAGAGCAGAAAACACTCTGTCAAAAATTAAAACCTATTTCCAAGAAATTGGGCTGTTAATTAACGAAAGTAAAACACAGTGCATATTTATTGGTTCAAGGTTCCATATAGCACAAATTCCAGAAAACACAACAATTAATTTTTGCGACAATATTATCACACCTAGCAAAATAGTCAAAAACCTAGGAATTCACTTTGATAACCACATGTTGTTTGATTTCCACATAGATAAAGTATGCAAAAAGGTTACAGGAACATTAATGTACTTATCACGTATAAAAGACAATTTTGAGACTACCACTCGAATAACTGTTGTTGAATCTCTAGCCCTAAGTCACATTAATTACTGCACAACTGTTTGGGGAGCTACCACTAAGACTCAGATAAACAGAATACAGAAGCTTATTAATTTTGCTGCTCGAGTTGCCCTGGGAGGAATAAGAAAATATGACCACATCACACCAGCTCTCAATAAACTTGGGTGGCTGCGGGCAGAAAATAAGGTCGCTTATGCTATTTATGTTTTGGTATTCAAAATTTTGGACCATCATTATCCTAGCTGGCTATTTGATTTAAAAACAGTCAGGGATATAAGGGGAACCAACACAAGACAGAGCAGTGAGCTCTTTATTCACAGAACAAACACAGAAGCAGGTTCAAAGATGATCACTATCAAAGGGCCAACACTCTGGAATAATATTCCAGAGCATCTTAAAAATGCATCCTCTTTCACAGCTTTCAAAGGCAAACTATATAGTTTTCTTTTGGACAAATAGTTGCTGCTCATTAAGAACTAATTATTCTCATTATAAGGAAACAAATATGGAAATGATGCCGATAATAACGATCCTGTATCTAGTGGCATACTTAATACTTTATTATTAACATTATTGTAACATTTTTATTACAGCATTATTATTTTCTATGAAAGCTACATTTAATTTAACTATATGTCTAACCCTCTTATTTGTTAGTTTAATTACATGTCTACTTATAAGTTACTATTAATGTTGAATAACCATTGTACAAAATGGAAATAAATGTTTTTGTTTGTTTGTTTGCACTGGGGTAGAAGAGAGAGAGAGTGAGTGCCCAGGAAAGTTGGCACCGATCGTGGGCACCCTGGGCACTTTTTCATTCCTTCTCCATTTGCTGGCTTGATTACTCATGTTTTGGGTATGTATTTCTCTCTCTCTCTCTCTCTCTCTCTCTCTCTCTTCTCTCTCTCTCTCTCTCTCTCTCTCTCTCTCTCTCTCTCTCTCTCTCTCTCTAATGACAAGGTATTTTCATTGTGATATTCAAAGTATGTCGTTCTCTCTCTCTCTCTCTCTCTCTCTCTCTCTCTCTCTCTCTCTCTCTCTCTCTCTCTCTCTCTCTCTCTCTCTCTCTCTCTCTCTCTCTCTCTCTCTCTCTATCTATCTATCTATCTATCTATCTGTCTATCTCTTTCTCTCTCATGTTTCTTAAATGCGTAATTATAATGCATGACATTATCCATATTAAAAAATTATAACAAAAATGTGTAATTATTATGAATCATGGGTGCTTTCGCTATATATAATTCATATCATATTTTTCATTATTGTTATTATAAATACGACTACTGGTGGAGCAAGTCAGCTGATCTTGGTACCGGTTCTAAAATCTGGGTAAATGAGCTACAATTAGACGTTTGCTTCCAAAAGGCCAGTGAGAAACAGCGACTCCATATAAACACAGGAAAGATGCCGATAGGGAAGCAGAAGATTTTCTCTTTTTTTTAATCTCTTTATTTGTTTATATATTATTCACTGGTTGATTTATTTGTAGTCACATGTATATTTATTCATACATTATATATCTATTTTATTTATTCATTCTGTTCCGCATTTTCAGATTCTCGTTGTTAAAGCTTCTGTAGTGTACTTATTAATTTAATTAATATAGAATTTATCAATATATTCTCTCTCTCTCTCTCTCTCTCTCTCTCTCTCTCTCTCTCTCTCTCTCTCTCTCTCTCTCTCTCTCTCTCAGTGGAAGGGCCTGTGTGCACATATCCCCATGCACAGTTGTTGACATAATTTTTTTAATAAAAGAAATTGAGGTGTTAAACTCGGTGCCTCCTGGGTAAACGTCAGGCACTATCTCCACTGATCTATCGAGTGGTGCTTGTTTACATTTCACCCATGACATGTTTAGGACGTGATGCCCTTGGCTTCTGAGCGTGAGTAATAACGATTGCAAGGCCAAAGTCTGAGGG
>JAXCGZ010017127.1:60000-85000 GCA_037179515.1 Halocaridina rubra | reverse complement strand
TACAATAACCAAGCAAGCACATTACATATGTGAAAACATGAATCATATTTTTACCCATTTTACCTGTGGATGTGTGTGTATGTGAGTGTGAGTGCGTTTAAGTGACCCAAGTAATGTTCTTTACTCTTGAGTAAATATACTCTGTAAATGGGGTGCATTAGATAATTTAGAATATTTGTTTATTTTTTTTTTCTACTTGTGCCACGCCCTTTCAGAAAAGTCCATCTATCTCTCTCCACATTCTCCTCCACCAATCCCCATCAGACAGAAGTAAGTCTCCAACAAAGTGAACAAGAAATATTTTGTTAATCAAATAACACACATACCTTTGCAACACAGAAAACCACATTGTCAAAGTAAAACATAAGAGTCGATATATATATATATATATATATATATATATATATATATATATATATATATATATATATATATATATATATATATATATATATATATATATATATATATATATATATATATATATATATATAATAAAATCGTCCACACACACACACACGCACACACACTCACATACCTTTACAATACCCAGAATATCACATTATCAAAGTAAAACATAGTAAGGAGATTAGAAGCATCAAAATGGATGAGAAAATCGTCCACACTTTACACCGCCATCTTAATTCCCCATCTCCGATCTGTCTATCCACTCCCACTGGAATGGAGAAACAATAACGTCTTATTATACAGAAATACGCTTGCGGTTTATACCAGAACCATCCTCAGAGATTCAGTACTAGGCATTCTTATCACATGTATAAATGAAACAAATATATTATCTCTTCATGTTCAGGGTTCGAATTCGTAACACCTGCCTTGGACAGCGACAGGCTACCTTTACCCCGTATGTAGTGAGTCATTTGTGCGTCAGTGGTTCCCATAGTCATGGTTGTGACCCAAATGAAGGTATCAAGGATGTTCCTAAGGGTCGGGGAATGTTTTATTATTATTTTTTTAAATTTTTTTTTCTACCAGAACAGGCCAAAAAAAAAAAAAAAATTACCCTCATCGAGCCTGGGCACGAAGAAATAATAATTATAATAATAATAATAATAATAATAATAATAATAATAATAATAATAATAATAAGAAGAAGAAGAAGAAGAAGAAGAAGAAAGAAGATGAATATAAAAGAATGATTAAAAAAAAAAAAAAGTTGATCTCCCGTTTCTTGGGCCGCCAGTCAAAGAGAAAAATCTCTTAGTGACAATAATGCTATATATACGCAAATGGGATTAAGGCCGCTTTCACACCAAAGTGGCACGTCGCACGTGCCATGCCACGTGGCGCGCCAGTTGAAAACGAACATCCGGAAATATATGAAACCTTTCACACAGAAGTGACGTGACACGTCCCATGTGCCACGTGCGACGCAAGTCGCACGTGGCACATGGGACGTGTCACGCCACTTCTGTGTGAAAGCTTTCATATATTTCCGGATGTTCGTTTTCAACTGGCGTGCCACGTGGCCTGCCACATGCGACGTGCCACTTTGGTGTGAAAGCGACCTTAAGCTCTGTGGGTTCGAATCCTGATGAAAGGCAAATTCGTCTATTTCATGTCCATGGAGGCTTACATTTCGATGAGGAAATGAAAAGAAAAATACAGATCTAAGATTTATTTTTAAAGTATTTTGAAAAATATCTAATTGCTAATGAGGCTTAGTGTATTTTTTTATGTATATTTATAGGTTTTTAGAATCAGGAAATTAATTTATTTTAGTTATTGGAAATATAGACTTCGACCATATAACACAAAGCCATACTGCCAATTAGACCTAGTAACTCTGTTGCCCTCTTAAGTGCTGACATTTCTTTTAGTTCCACTCTAGTAGTATTTGCTTGTAAACCATGATTTTACTATGATATTTTATGGATAGGAGAGTAGTCAGGAACTATTTTATTTTAGAGCGTTAAAAAAAAGCTAATTATGTTTTTTTCTAAACAAACTAATAGTAGGTCTAGCCATTTTCTCTACCGGCAAAGTGTAAAATTTCAGTAATTATAAAAATTGGTTTAATCCAGCCAATTTTGGTACAGGGATAAACCTAGTAACTCTCTCAAACTGCTAGTTCTAAGGCCGCTTTCACGCCAAAGTGGCACGTCGCACGTGGTATGCCAGTTGAAAAACGAACATCCGAAAATATATGAAGCCTAGTCAAGCTCATCTTCTGAGGGAACCGCCGTAGCGCATTCGGTAGAGTGCTCAACTTTAATGGACCTGTGTTTGAGCCCACCGGGGGGGGGTTGATAAGAAGGGCGTCCAGTCTTCATTCCCCAGCTTCAATCCATCTGTGCCCCCCCCCATATAATGACACATAGAAACGTTAAAAAAATTTCTTGTATACTCAACCACTGATTCAGTACTTAATATCAGTTGCCAAAATCTTCCATTTTTCCTAGATGTGCGTATAGTAGGGAAATATTTAATAGCTGGATTATTAATTTATGCACAGGTGTGTTCTTTAGGATGAGTGACTCCTTCCTACACCTGTATTTTTTTTCTTATTACAGGTGTTACATCGTACGATTACCCCTCTCCCTTTTAGGCTAATTGCATATTGTATAATTTTTTTGTTTTGTTTCATAAGGCTAAAAAGACCACAAGGTATGCAGATAGATAAATAAATAGATATATAGCAACAGACGAAAGGATGGACTTATACATGAAAAACTACTTATGATATTGAAGGCTATGTTTTTCAAAATAATGCGGAGCAGTGGTAGCGTCTGGGGTTGGTAATAAACTGGCCTCAGATTCGATCCTGGCCCGGGGTTGGTTTAGCAATGACTGTTTCCTGTCTTTGCCGATTAAATGGGCAGTTGATTTAGGAGGTCGGTGACTTCATGAAGGTTTACCTGATTAGTCAGCCATTGCCTAGAGATCACTGGGTCCACGTGATTGGAGATGAGGCTTGGGGCGCAGCTCTATAGCAAGTATATCGCTGAGTTGTGCAATCGCTTCCTCTTGCCTCTACCTTTCATTTGAGACTGCTAACCTTTAAAATTAAATTTTCGGGAGAGAGAGAGAGAGAGAGAGAGAGAGAGAGAGAGAGAGAGAGAGAGAGGGAGGGGGCAACAAAGATTAAAAAGGTTTTGTGCTGTCTTTCCAACCCCTTAGACATTTAATTAGAAATTCCGAACTATACTCTCCTCCCCAAATGTACGAATATTGCTAATTAACATTCATATGTATCAATGAATAACCATTAAAGTTAATATACTGAGGGGCAGGACTCACGTAAGTGCAAAATACTTTTATGTTAAATCACTAACTCAGTTAATAAACGCGTGACGCATTAGTAAAAGCAAAAGCGAAGAAGGGAAATTGATGGGTCCCTAGGCTATGATCTGACAGACTTTAGGCTTATGCAACGATCCATTAGATGGGGGAAGGGGAGAGATAAAACAATGGAGAACTTCAGAGGGTGGCAACTAGCATTTAGGGAGAGAGAGAGAGAGAGAGAGAGAGAGAGAGAGACTTAACATATGACCTTTATTATTTCTAAGCTATCATGAACATGAGGATACATTTTGAAGTGGAAAGTTATCGCTTGGTTGTTTGTTCTCTAAAGAAATACTGTATATGTAGACCTCATTTAGGATCCAAAACCAAATTTGGTAGGACAGTCGAGATGTTCAAACTGCTAGAGTCAGCAGGTTTGCCAAAACTGTAACAAAGCCTTTTTTGTCAGTTGTTTTTTGGTGGAGACAAACTATCAGAAATGTTCCAGGTTCCACCATCCTTTCTATCGCTAAGAGAGGATATTGTATATATTACTTGCATTAAATTTTAAAGAAAGTTTTAGTAGTGTAGTGAAAGAGTAACTACGGTACTGTAGTGGTGAGAACACTCATCTCAGAAGGTGACAGACCCGCAATCGAGCCAATCGTGGGGCATTTGGAAGGTAATCCAGCCTCAATCTGTCAGTGTCCATCCCCATAGTGGGCATGTATAATGACATATAATATATTAGAAAAAGAAATATTAGGTGTCACAAGAGACAGGGAGTTATGAAGTTAAGGCTCTATTCCAGCAACACAGGTATGATTACATACAACAGGAGTGCAATATGATTCTGTTTTTTGTTAATAAAGTTTATTACTTGCAATTACAGAAAAAAGTTTGTCTAGACTAAAAGTTTCCTTGTAACAATCTCATGGATTCAGTAAATTGTTTATTTATGTAAACAGCACTGGTAAAAGTGTAAAAGCCTAATCAAGAAGTACAAAACGTTTACTCGTGGCTACATCAACAGCTTTCGAGAAAGCATCCTTGTATCAATTCTTCAAATCCATTCACACCTGAATATTATTCATATCAAAATAATCCACATCTAAAGACCATATAACTCATTCCCATTTATTTTAAAATCGATTTTGCTTTTTTTTTCTTCAGTGTATCAGATATTTATAATCCTGTAATTTCTGTGAGGGAGGACTGCGGTAGTGCAATGGTTAGAGCACTCGATAAGGCAGACTCCCAGGCGAGCTCACCATAGGGCGTAAGTAAGGGCATCGAGCCTTAAGTCCCCAAGCTCCAGCCTGTCTGTGTCCATTCATCAAATGTGGATTGAGTAACACAAAACGGAAACAACTTCTGTGAGGGTCACGCTTCATATTTATTTCAGAAAAAAAAAAAAATCAATTACGGATTATTACTTTCCACAACCATTCATTTTTCTTGATGTAAAACACATACTTTTACAAATATCCTGTCCCCAGCAGGTACTAAAAAATTAGTCCAAGATATGGGTATATTCAATTTGATAATACGATATTCACTCTTTTTATCATAGTAATGTGTACCTTACTTATTATGGTAATTTACATGCAGCCTTGATTGGCCAGCTCCAACCTGTCTTCCTCCAGCCCCACAATGGGGATTAACAGTGACACATAAAACGGCAAAGACACAAACTTTCAGTCATAACCACAAAGCCATTTTATTATAGGTTTAGAAATAATAGAATATCCTCTGCTAATTCTCATACAAAATAATAATACAAATCATATAACAGAAATGATAAACAAAACCTCTTAAAAGTACAGTATGTAGATTATTAAAATGAGATCAACATCACACTGATTTTACCACAGACAAATTTTTTTAACACCTTAATACAAAGCCGTGTCCCACTGAAAACAAGCAGGGTGGCCACAACTGAGACAAACGTAAAGTAGCTGGGTTTCATCGTCCCACCAAATTCACACCCCTTCTATCAGAGGTTTTGTGGCAAAGGGAAAAATATAAAAAGGAATTATTTCCTAAAGGATGGGATGATTCTTCATACAAATTTTATCGATTTTAGTCAACTCTTACGATATATATAGGATATACAGTTGTGGATATTAATCATTTTGCACCACAAGAACCCACGGGTAATATTTAAAGTGGCATATAGCCTTCCTAAATTATTGTTATATACATAAAGTTGTAACAAAAATAATTTTTCATAACCTTTGAGACTACACAGCAGCAACAGAAGTGGATACATAATTTTTGATAATTTATCATGTAAATATAATTCTAAGGAGAAACTTATTATGACTAGAAAAAATTCACCATTATAACAACTCAAGAAATTAAGTTTAGAATAATATAAAAAATAATATCAATTATTTATTAGTCAATTAGTTGCATTAGCTTCTGCAATTTTATTCTAGAATTTATACGTTTATAGTATACAGTACACTCCATTATACTATAATTAATAGTATATACTTTATTGGCATTTTACAGTACTCTAGACCCAAAATATTTAATTAAAAACCCTTTTTTTTTTCCTACAGAGATAGCTGGACAGTAGTTCTTCCTCAAGCAGTAGTTATAAATTCTAAAGCCAACAGAACTCTAAATGGTAAGTAATAGAGAATATATTTCTTTAGTGCAAATTTCTTAAGACCGCGCAAGCTCTTATAGACTGGTAAGATCTCCACATTCTCCTGTGTAACTAGATTAGTTTCTGAATGATACTGATATTTGCAAATGCTAACTTTCATATATCCTCAGATTTTTGTAAAATTTTTTCCTTCCATAATAAACACCGTATCAATATTAGCAATAAGGCCATAGCAGTAACATCATCCAAGATATGCCACAGCTCCAGACATACCCTATCTATCCTTGCTTCTATAATTAGTTATTTTCTGTGGGGGATATTTAGCAATGTGGCCACAGTACAAAATGATAAAATCGATATCAGGGCTCCAACGTATCTCCTTCCTACCTATCCTTTGCTCTACAAGTAACTGTTTCCTGTGGTAGAACTCAGAGGGTGAGATAGTTAACATTCTGTGACGTTATCCGATTTAGCCGTTTCTCAAGGCAAACAGGGAGAGTGAGTGATGTATTCTTCCTCCTGTTCACTTGGGATATCCCCCCAAGTCATTTTCTACGAAAAACTGGTATTACGAACATGGAATTCTCTCTACCCATCACCAGAATTGCACATTGTCTGCTATATTTAATATAGGCTTAAAAAAAAAGTGACCAAAATTATATACAGTACTGTATATGTTTGGGAGTTCTTAACATAAGGCCTACTATATAGTAATGCAGTATTTTTACAATCCTTATATATATATATATATATATATATATATATATATATATATATATATATATATATATATATATATATATATATATATATATATATATATATATATATATATATATTATATATTATATATATATATATATATATATATATATATATATATATATATATATATATATATATTATATATTATATATATATATATATATATATATATATATATATATATATATATATATATATATATATATATATATAATATATATATATATATATATATAATATATATATATAATATATATATATATATATATATATATATATATATATATATATATAATATATATATAATATATATATATATATATATATATATATATATATATATATATATATATATATATATATATTGAGCTCAACTTGAAAAGTTGAGAACATAAGTGTTGCAAAATCATATCAATTAAGTAATCTTTTTTTTTTTTCTTTTTTGCTAATAAATATCATAACTCGCTCAAAAACAAAGAGGTGGGCATGACTGTAACAAAAATGAGACAAGGTTGCAGCTTGCTCTGCCCAAGTTAGCCTATAATTTTAGTTAATGGACAAGATAAAAGAAAATTACTTGGGTAATGAGGGAGTACTATTCCCTGGCTTCCTGATGTCTCTAAGTTGCTTCCTGTGACATGACTAGAATGCAACTGTGGAAAGGTTTCTCTTCCACTATTTGAGATGACCATTTTCAATATCATCATTACATAGAACGATGATAAATTACTTTTCAGTTAAAAAAAAAAAATACGAAGGGCTGCTCATATGTGGTACAGTGTTTTGCACTGTGCTGCTGCAGTCTATAAGGAAATAAGAAATTATTCATGCCGATACCAAGCATATCTTATACCCTAATACTGCATACATCTTATTTTGAATACTATTAACATAAAAATTCACTCACACCCCACACAGTCTTCCATATCACAAGTGCTACTTACAAATTTCCGTGTCATGAGTGCATCATACTATAAATATATATAACCCATACAATCTCTACACTAACAGTAAGACAGTCTATTCAGTCTCACAACTTTGGTAATATTCACTGACCACATGCAGTCACAAAATCAAAATACCAGGTAATAGAACATAATGGACAATGGAGTACAAAAAACAGTATTAAATACTTATATCACATTTAAAGTAGAAGTACAACATACAGTACTCTTGTTTTCAACCATTCTTTAGCTTCAGTGTGCGCTTCAACAGCCAATTCAGTCCTCTGTGAACGCCAACAAGGGACTTCACCTCCACTTCACAAATCTGAAGAAGAGACATATTTAGAAGGAGGTCTTTATATACAACTTGCCCTGACTAATGTCCAAGAGCAAATTCAAGCTCTCATGAAGGGGTCAGAGTATACAAACTTTATTTCCATTTCAATACAATGGGTATTCGTCAGCCAGGGCAAGCCCCAACCCCCCACTGTGGTGTCCAACCACATCAGTTCCTGCCAGTAAACAGCTTAAACTCTCGGTCTTGGACGGGAACCGATCTTTCGACCTCGTGAATGCGAAGCCAGCGTGTTACCACTGTACTAGCCAGCAGGCAGGGCAACCTGAGGCCTGGCTCTGGAATTATACTTTGACAGTGACTTGATCATGTTTACAATATAGGGCTTGCATATGTGACAGAGTATTACTTAAAAACGGAACAACAGAAGCCAGTTCTCTTTTATGTTATCCACTTCATGTTATTATAGGAGAAATATATATGTACAAAGATAATTTATGTTTGACCCTATGAAGGCATATTAGTTTTTAAAAGGTATGACAGGAATTCATTTAAGCCAGCTAGGTGGCCACAACTATAAGAGAAGGGGAACAGCAGGGCATCTACATACTTAATACTAATTCTGCTTCTTCTGTTTACCTAACAGCAACAACATATAATTCCCAAACAAATTTTTCTAGGGTTCCCACATACACTAATATATTTATAGAGCATAAATGTTAATGAACTGTCTGGGGGAAAACACCATAACAATATTCTTTCCCCAATTTAAAAGCATATAATGAAGAAAACCCTTGGGGCATAGAATATAATCTAGGAAACAAACAATTTGGAAATACAGCATGCACACACTAATAGTGAAAGAAACATAAATTAGTGCGCACAGACAGAGTAAGAAACTAAAAGAAGGCATATGAAATGTACTCTGGAAAGTAAAGAACAAAGCAGACTTTATGTGTCATAAGCCAAGGGCTTTCAAAGAACTGATAGAGTTTAAAGATGCATACACAATATTTTCTTTTAATACTTACAGCCCAGGGTAAATCAAGCTTTCCAAGCATTTTATGAAGCATAGCTGGACGGTGTCGTTCCTGATCCTGAGTCCTAACATGCGTGGGGGAATCATCTTCCGATTCAGAGTCGTGAAGATTAGTAACTGGATTATCCATGTGGGCTAAGAGAATTAAAATTGGAGGAGCAAGATCGGAGGGGACCGTACGCATCATGGCTTCTAATTCTAAAAGGTCAAGAGTATGGTAGTTTGCTTCACAAACACCACTACTCTTTCTCCTTCCTTCCAATGAGTTATCAATAGAACACATGCATGTGGCATCCATGTAACATATAAGGCCATCCACGCGTGCCACAACCTGTATAGAAAAAAAAAAAATTTCACTACATGCATAAAGAAAATGTTAAAATCTTGGGAACTTCTTGTAAATTGGACAACAAAAACTATCACATCCCATAACTCACAATAACCAGCATCCTTTTAATACTAATCCTTGGTAAACCTAAATTACCCCAATGCCATGTCAACAACATATCACAAAACAACAACAGCAAAACTGATACAAAGACTTAATGCTCTTTAGTTACTTGCCATTACAACATTCGGACAAAACAAAGAAGCCACAACCACAGTACTATATTCTATCAATATATACACTCAGTCATGGAATATGCAAGCCCTGCTTGGGCTTCTGTCCTCACCAAACCACATCACAGCACCCTACAGACTATGTAAAATAAATATAATTACCGACTTTAAAGCTACTACACCTACATACTACTTACATCATGAAATCAAAGCTCCCAAAGTCAAAGACCATCTTGACATAAGAGGCACACAATCCTTTCTGGAACCTTCACTAAGCAACGACACCCACTACACTACGTGGCAGAACACACATGCATGCACACACACATACACCAAGGAACATGAAAACAACACCTCACAAATTATTTCAAACACATACTATCATCTCCTTCTTTATGCTCACCAACCTCTAGAATCATATCCATTCTCAGATAACTCATTGTTTCATCTAAACGCTCTGTGATAATACACAGACATATGTACTCCTAACATCCATCCTTTTGAATCTTCCCTTCCTTGAGGGGACAAAGTCCATCTGGCCAGGCAGTGATGTGGACACAATTCAGCCCTTCTGAGCTATCATAATAGGCTTCACGATTTTGTCAGTGATGCCTGCCCAGGATGTAGCATGCTATCACATACAATAAAACACACAACTGCCTGCACAACACACACAGCCACATATGCCTAGAACCCAACATACATTCGCTGAGAGCTCCGTGGGAAAGCCTGGTGTTGGCTGTGACCTTCCTTAGGGACTTGTGGCTGTTTGACCAGATAGCTTAGGGACAGAAAACAACAAGATTTCTTGGAGAACCTTAAGCGGCAGCATCTTTCACAGAAGTCCACCTCCGGAGATGCAACTCAGGAGGTTTACTGCCACAGCCAATTCCTGCTTCTCAAGGAACACGAGACTATGGGAGAGGCTTCCATCACTGAAGCAATTACCTCATCTCTCAACAACACACATAAAAACACAATTTTTTTACACAACAATCTGACTGGCAGTCATTTCCTGAAAACTCCTAGCCAGACAAAGAAAGCAACCCAGAACAAACATTATAGAAGACTGCATATCACACAACCACATTCCAACACAACATCCACTCAAGAGCTTTGTGGGAAAGCCCAGGATCAGCAGTGACCTTCCTTAGGGACTCTTGGCTGTTCAGCCAGGAAGCTTAACGAAAGCTAACTACATTTCTAGGACAAATGTTCAATATGATTTTATATGCATTTTACTGTGCAGTATTGATAGTTACCCATAACACACTTAAATAATCACACTCATTATACCGTTGCATACTGTATCATGTACTCATAAGGTTGAGGTAGAGGTTTAGTAACCAATTTATTATATGTTTTACATTTTAATAAGTACTGCACAGTTTTTACATATAAATTAATTATGGTAAAGTTTCTGTACAGTAATCTATGCATGATTTAAAGTATACAGGAGGTGGATAATAACTACAGTACATGCAAAGTTTAGGGAACTGTTACTCAAGGATCTTGAACATACGTGAAATTTGACTACAAAGAAAGAATGTTGGAACTAACTGCTCATGTGAGATGCGGGATAACTGTACAAACTTTTTTTTTAAAATAAAATAAACCAAATTCTTTAATTGTAATTACCTCGGCAACATCCGGATGAAAGGTAGTTCCCTGAGGACTGTTTACTAGAAGTCTTGGACGAGCGCGACGAACAGTCAAGAGGTTCATTAGATGATGAGCGTATTTCACAGTAACGCCCCCACCTGTTTATAAATTTAGTTACATATTACAATGATCAGGGTAAATGGAACACCCTCTCGGTCACTCAAGATCTTTGCATTACAAGTCTATATGTTTATTAAAGTAATAACATTCTTTTTCATGCTTTTTTTTTTTTTATTAATATTAATACACACTGGCTTCTCTTGCTAAGTTTAGGGACCACAGTAGAGTAGTGTTTGGAGCACTTGACATGGGAAGTGACCACACATCTTCGAGCCCACCGTAGGGTGTTAGGAAGGGCTTCCAGCCTTAATTCCTCAGGTCTAACCTGTTTGTGTCTGCCCCGATTCAAATGGAGACTATGTAAGTAAAAGTATAATACGAAAAAGTCAGTAAAAGGACATTTCATCATCCTTTGACTTTTGTTAGCGATGTCAGTTTCAGCTTGGTAAAGATAAAAAAGAAAAACTATCTGCGTAACTGAACAAAACTTGATATATTTCTCCAATAGTTAGGCACGCAAGTCATGCAGGTAAGGATACTCTAGAACTGTACAGTACTATGAAAATTAATTCCTGGCTAGTAAATAGATAGCCGTTGATATTCGTGTATATTTAATGGATTCAAGATACAATACTTACTAATGGCAGCCTCTTTATTTAGTTGCTATGGGCATTATCAGTTTGTTTTCTCTTTGCATGCATAAATTTTCTTCTTACATGCCACTTTAATCTCCATTTGATTGGGGGTGGATGTAAACAGGTTGGAGCTGGGGAATTACGACAGGATGCCTTTCTGCAGGGTGTTAGGAATGGCATTGAAGCCTTAATACCAGAGCTTCACACCTGTGGTTACCCCTATTTGAAAATTTGAATAGGGATTAATAGTGACAAAATAGCAAAAAGACATGCCTTAAACATGCAATCTGTTCACTCAATGGCTATGCAAACCTACCTACACCTCCTGGTTTGCCTTTAACTAGTCCGACAGTATCAAATGTCGAGTCCTTTGAAGCAATGAAACTTAATGCTAGCTTCTTAGATACTCTGGTCTCTGGCGTTCCGAATAAGAGAAATGTTGGCGCACCCTCTCCTTTGGAGAATGGCTGAAATATAAAGTAAATGCAATTTCAGAAGGATATAACATTATATAAAAAATATATTTATAATAGAAATCCAATTCTGTTATTATCTCAAGATATTTCCAATGGGCTACCTGAAATTTTAAGTATTGGAGGGAAGATTCACATAAAGGGATTCAGGGATTTTGCTTTTGGGGAAGGTTATTATGTAAGCACAGCTTTAGTTTTGTTGTTTATCCAAAGGGCACTATTTCTAGTAAAGGTGCCATTGAGAAAATTTTTGGAATATTCTTAAATGGAGCAAGAATTAACACTTTATAAAGAATGATAGCATCACCTAGTTTCATTCTGTTATGTTCTGAATACCTCTTCTAATCTCAACAGTTCACTATAGTTAAAAACAATAAGTGTAATCGGCAGAAGATAATTTTACACGAAGACAACCAAATGCTTGAGTTTGCATCAAAGCGAATTAAAAAAATAAAGAAAAGTTTGTGCATGGTAAACGACTTTGGATACATGTGTACGAATAAACTATAAGAAGAGTTTCCATAAGTGTAACACTAGGACCGAAAAAAAAAAAAACACCTACCCTCATTGGGCCTGGGCATGAAGAAAACATAAAGAGACACAAAGATGAAGAGTGTAGTGACTTGACAGATGTGAAGGGATAATAATAGAAGAGTAACAAATCCGGTGATAATACTGTATAGGCATAGAGAAAGAACCGTGACTGAAGGAAGACTTAACACTGGAGAGTCCTATTTATGTCTAAAAGACCCTTAGCTGTAGTATTGCATCGGGTGGCAAGTACCATGGGCCAGCATACTACATAGGTGCTGATATATATACATATGTTGTCATGCAAAGGATAAAAAATACCAAACAATATTTTGTACTTGGAAAATGAGTCAAAGATTTGAAACAGAAGCTTACAATAGGCAAAATATATTGTCTAGAGATAACATGACTTAGGTGGTAACGGGGAATATAGTCCACAACTTGTTTACAATTAGTAGTAAGAGCTGGCTATGGGGGGTAAGGGAGCAAAGGGATGGCAACGACCAAAATCAAATGAATAGAGATATTGGAACTGCATCCTATCCCATTCAATCCTCATATCTTTTCCTCGTTATATTATGGCATATTAAAAAAGAAGAGGGCGCTAGGTAAAGATCCCTGTTTCTTTCAGTTGATTCCTACAATACATACGGAATACAAAATTGGTACTCTTTCTCCAAATTCCAGAAATAATGCACTGGAATAATGGTATGATATACAATTTTTTACAAAAAGAGTATTCCAGTTATTGTTGTTGTTTGCTGTTTCATGTGTCACTGTCAATTCCTATTCAAATGGTTGTAAACGCGGACATTTTGGAGCTTGGGAATTAAGACAGGATGCACTACCACTGTCCCCATGTAGACGTAGTACAGTGAAAAACTAAAATAAGTTAAGGCCCTTTTTGTCACTTTTTTTTTTAAAGTTAACAACAAGGGCTAGTACCCATAAACTTACAATCTTCACTATATTCTGATGAGCATCTTTAAGACAATCGATAACAAACTCAAAAATGACACAGCAGTAAGTGAACCAGGACCCATTAGACAAGAGAACACAAGAGCTACTGTTGTTACGTAATTCAATTATTTATAAGAAACTGCAATATCCAAGTGCAAAAATGTGAAGAAAATTTTATAAACCTGTGCAGATAATAGATAAATGAAAAAAAGAATTATAGTTTGGATTTAAGCATACAGTACCTTCATAGTAGTTAGTGTGTTATATGAAAATAAAAGGATTATGTCACAGAAGGAAAGCTGTGGGCTAAATACTGGAAAAAAAGTACCTCCCAAGGGAATGAGAGAGGAGTGTATTCAGGAATTCGTTAATACAGTGCCAAGCCAGTTCATAATATTCACCAGTAACATAACCCAACTTTGGCACTAATCCTGAGAAAAGTATAGAAGGTAGTCTTCAATATTACAAAACCCTAAGCTACACCCAATCCCTAAAGACCTAAACAGTAATAGATCCCCATTTTAGAGCAATAACAAATTCAAATATTTCCATTTTGGCACTCGGGTATTTAAAGTATGATATTCTGATATTCGAAGTTCCTAATGCTCTCATTCGTTGGTAGAGACCTTCTTGGAACATTAATTGATACAAGCTGAGATATGGACTGTGCTACAATTCCAATACTGTATAATCAGAAGTATTGAAGAGGTTGATTACGTCAGAGGGAGAATTCTGTTGCGCTCCACTGCTAAATATACTGAAGAAACTTTCAAACAAGTCACTCAGGCCGAGAGATGAGGTGGGAGTAGCCATTTTGGAGAGTAGGTTGCCTATATCTAGATCCTCGTGATTTTCGTTTATGCCTGAATCTGGATCTAATATCTCATACCTGTTGAAGAAAGTACAATCATTATATATGAAACAAATTCTGCTGCATATACCGTGCATAGAGTATGGTATTCACATGATGCGGTGTAATTGAGCTAAGCAAATTCTTCAACTTATAATTAGCAGAATATACCAGTGATCACGAGACAAAAACAAATGAAAAATACTATTAAATAAGAGAAAAGAAAGTTAATTGAAAAATTCCTATGTCAAATACAGTATAAGTTGACAATATTTCTTATATTGTAGCTGATAAACATGTAGAGGCATTGAAAAAAAAAGAGCATATGGTCTTACAGTAATTTATTGTTCACAAGAAGAGGATCACATATGAGCATGTCAGCATGAAGAGGCGGCTGATAGCTTGGTCCGACTAATGCCAAATTTATGACCTGAAATGCCAATTAAAGACTCATGTCCAATAAGTAATAAAATTTTAATATTATTAATCTTACAAAGTTTATATGGCACAAAAAAAATTGCTTAAGTTAAGCCACAGGCAGTCTATCACTTATAAAAAAAAAGTCTTAAGTTTTCACACTTGTTAACTTAGTAATGGTATATGAAGTAACAAATACATAACATGTGAGACATATACTCTACTGATGCAGTAAGACAGTTATATCATAACTTAAAATATGAATGTTTCCTGAATTGCAAACCTTCATTACACACTCACAAAACGAGGCAGGAATTTTTGAAAACATCTTACTCATTGTCTAACGTATAGGTAGATATATTATTGTTCATACTTTTTTTTAGTAACACTGGTTACATGCCAACACACAATACCAATAATTATTATTCTTTCTTTCTTTTCTAGAGCTTAGTGGCACAAATATCATATGATACACAGCCATATAAGCAAAAATCTTAGCACATATTACTTTTTCCACAAGTGAACACCTCCCATATATTGAATATAACAAAGTTATACATAACAAGGATAGATAAGAATGTTTTTTTAACCTGTCCAAGGGATATGGCATCTTCACACTGAACTCTTCAAAATGAACAAAATGAATGAGAAATTCTGTTGAGAAAACAGGCACTCTGAACCACACCAAGACAAAACTGCAATCCACTGCATTTCATACTTTCTAAACAAAATATAATAGGCCATTTCAAAATATTTGATATAAGTTAAAAACTCAGTCATCCAATTTTAATTGCAAAAAATATTCCTCTTACTAATAAAGCTCATTTGAAAGACCAAAAAGAGATCATTTACCTTTGCTCTAAGCCAGAGTTTGTTTCGCCACATAAGTTGATCTCTAGACATATACCACCCAGCCCGGCATGTTAGGGCCACAGCACGAGTATCTCGCAAACTCAAGTGGGATACAACGTTTACACAAATAGGCCACTGTAAGGAGATAAAAAGATAGTGCTATTATAATACAGATGAAAGATGGAGGGTAATACTATTAACATATATATAATTGCAACGAATGGTGATACAATAGCTTGAAACTACATTTGCATTTTTTTTTTTTATCAATGAAAAATCTTAAGGATAGTAATGTATTGGAAGAATGACGTTAAAGATGCCACGTTGAGCATTACAGATATTTCATCAAATTTCAGTTTACTTGCAGAATAAGAAACGTATATGGTACAATTTAAAGTAATGGTGTCCAGTTTTAGAAATTAAAATCAAACATGCATTGACCTCTTGGATAACTAAGGCCACATTAACCATATTTCCTACACCTTCTAACACAAATTGGGTGTAGTTTACCGCACAATTTAACAATATGCACTCCAGGTATCAAACAAGAAATTGCGAGTTTTGTTGCTGGATTGCAGTGGAGACGACTAGTGAAGAGATGCGACCCCATATGAAAATGGGAACGCAAATAGAGGAAGAAGAAGAAGTTGCTGGATTGCTAAAAAGGTCTGTAAATGGGTTTCTTCTTTGGGCATCTATGTCCACAATGAGGTCCATGACAACTTTTAATAAGAAGTTGTAGACAGTGAAGAATATTATGTCTTACTGTAGCAGAATTCATATTTTTTTTATATATATAATTTGCATTCAGTAAATATATATTTCACATCCTCAAAGAGGAAACATCTTATGGGTTTTATTATAGTATTAATTAAAGTTATATTAGTATATTAGATAAAAAAGCAGGTTGATAATTAAGATTCTTGGGTTTTCGTGGTTTCAGATATTTTATCATGTTTCATCAACTATGAAGGCGTGAAAGTAATAAATTTACCCTGTTATTATTATGGCACTAAGTAAATGGCAAAGTCAGGTTTTGTTTCTGATGACACTGGAGTGTGCTTTGGACCAATGGTGCAATTTTGAGTTGGGATATATCGATGTTCATACAGCTATGTTAGTTTTTACTCTTCAATATATTTCTGTTCTGCAATGGTGGGTAAATGTAAATTTTCACACCTCCAAACAGAAAAATATTTGGTGATATATATTATTAGGTTAAATTACTTACACTGGTTCATCCCATTTTAGAAACAAGCTGATAATTGAGTACAGATATTTTTTTTATTTTCATAATTTTTAATGCCCTACCAACTCGTTAAGGGTGCGAGTGAAAGTGAACATTATACAGTAATGTATTAACACAGACAATATTGCCACTGCATTATGATTGTAGTAATCGTTTTCAAAATGTCAACATACACATAAGCAATGCGGTTTCTCTTATACTTTAAGCACAATAAAGCTTTATAATAATCCAATATACGCAAAAACAGAGTCTCTGGAAAGTTATATTTGTAATTTTACGCCAAACAAAAAAGCCACTTAAAAAATTGCCTCATTCCTCGTCCCTGAGGAGAGATAAGAAGAGTGCAAAACACTTACTGGCAAGTCAAAGAAACTGAATAATGCCTCTTCTGGAGGCTTCACTGCCGATTGGGTGTAATAATCATCTTCTGGTATAATATCTACGTAAGACTGTCGTTTATAAACCACTACGGAAGTCATTATTTGCACTCTGTTGACGTTTTTTGACAGGACATGAAGTAGAATACCTTCTCCTGTGTTGTGAAGAGCACCTAGGAAACGGTAATGAGAAATACCGAATTCCCGGAACAAGTAAAAGTAGTAATTCTCAGACACATTGGTCGGCCTTTGGGGTTAGTTAATGTCCCGGGAATCGTTATATTTACTTGACCCGAATTCTCTATGCACGTGAATTTTGTTTTGGAAATTATATATAAAAACAAATTATTATTCTTAATTACAATATTTAGCAAAATATATACTTGTTGTGTAATGAAGAGAAAAATGTAAATTGATAAGATATTAGTTTTAATTATTCTTGAAATTACTCTTATAACTAATAACAAGGCATAATTTTTCACTTTTAATCCTTAATATTGTTATGTAATTGAATATGTTTATGCAAATTATGATATAATCTAATAATACAGATTTCTTCATTTACTTTATACGCTTAGATTATAATTTTCTTTCTTGTATAATGAACAATTTGTATTTCTCCCCACTGAGTTCAGACATATGATGAAGTTCGGAACTTCGGATAAAGATAATACCAAGAGAGGAATTTGATAATAGGGAAATAGCTGATGATTCCTGGGGATTTTGAACCTAGGTTTGTGCTGTCTGTGAAATGACGTATATAGCATAAACTACTATTTTGATGGTTACTATGGCAGAATCTGTAAGTGCCGGTAATTTATGTGGAATATATGAAGTTTCAGTGAAACGAAACGTAAATGCTATAATTTGTGATAGGTGTGACCCAGGGTACTGAGGAATGAACTAAGAGAGAAAAGGGAAAAAGGAAAAGAAGGATGGTACATCCATAGAGGAAAACTAATGCAAAGGAAATTTCATTAAAGAAGCACAATAAAAAAAACCGCAATAAATACAAAAAAGTAGATGTAGAACAAAGTACAAATGTAGATTTATATGTAAAATTAATAAACGCTCAAGGACTCACACAAGTTAAAAGTATAGATTTTTAAGAGCAACTATGTGATAAAACAATCTTTAATATAACGGAAACCCAACTCAAATACCAAAAAATTAGATTTATAGATAATACATAAGTTGTTGATAGTGCAAGGAATCTCGAAGATACCAAAGGAGGAGGATTAATGATCTTTAGATTAGAAAAGAAAGTATCGAACCACTGTGATATACTAATAGTAGACTGTATTATGCAAAATTTTAATTTTATTGTATTACTAGTATATTTAGCTACAAATAACCCAGAAAGAAGCCAAAGAATAAAAATAGAGACAAAAAATAATAAAAGACTATGAACACTCACCAATCATTGTCCTTACTATATTGTGAAACATATGCACAAATAAGAACAGAATATAGTTTTTTTTTTTTAACACAACCATATATAGAAAAGAAAATTGAAATAATTGCTAATATATTGTTAATTAGATATTGTAGTGAAAAAGACGTCAAAGAAAGAAAAAAATATAAAAAGAATTTGTAGAAAAAGAAATCAAATAACAACCGCACAAACAGTCTAGCAAAGCAAACCAAGACTTGGGAGCCGTTACAGAAGGCATATCCCACCCAACTATACTACTACTACTACTACTGTAACACCAGATTTTTACAAAAGACTAAAGAAACACCAAGAACAACTGTGGTGCTGTGTAAGCAATGCAGAAAGAAGTTAAAAAGTATAAAGAAAGAAAACCAAGAAATCAGACAAGAAAACCGCCAATTATAGAAGACAGTAGAAAATTCCCCTCATTAATAATGGCCCGGGCACGAAGAAAACATTAACACGAAAAAAAAGTTGTAGGCTAAGGACAAGGGAGAGATGAGGTAATGATACACGGTAGGAAAAGGACAGGCTGGAAGAGTAGTCGATGTACTGAGAACCTAGAGTAATGGCAGGATTAGGCCCTGAGATGACGATAGATCCGATTTTTTTTTTTTAAGGAAGATAGGTTATAAGAATTAGGAAAGACAGAAGGAGGAAAAGAGTTCCAGTGTTTTTAGGTAGCTGCACTGACCAGTCCGCGAGCTACAAATCTCCACACAGCACCTCTGAGACGAGGTCGCTTGGCGAGTGTTACATGGCCCCGGCAGTGGGGAAAAGATGCATCTCTCCAACATATCAGAACAGCGATGGAAGTAGTAACGATAGAAAAGAGAAAGGGATGATATCTTACGGCGAAGGTAAAGAGAATCCAGATTCAAAGTAAGAGAAGGTAACGCTTAAGAGCATGAAAACAAATTACCAGAGGTTACCAAAACAGCACTGAATAAAGTAGGAAATTTAATACGCTTAGAGAGTAGACTGAGAGATAGATATGCTATATTAATCAGTAGAGCTACCGAGGAAACTATAAACAAAAAAGCAAATGAGGACAAAGAAAGGAGGAAAGACAGTGTTAAATTGTATAATGTTATAGAATCTCAGAGAGAATCGGGCAGTGAGAGACATGACTGCATAAAGCTTTGTCAAGAAATATTTCAGGAAGAGGAATGAAGGGGTCACTGGATTAAAAAAAAAAAAAAGTAATTCAGATTAGTAGATAAAGCCAAGAGATGAGTAGGTCTAAGTGACAAGTTACAGATATTGAAAAGAAAAGAATGATGGAAGCAGAAATTAGTTTTAAGTTAATCTCTGTACAAGTATTAATTAATTGCAAAATGAGTGAATTAGAAGATTTTTTTTTATGTAAATACTATATTGTTCATGACTGCAACGCATGAGAAGATAAAAAAAAAAGTAAATAGAAGTGAAGATATTATGGTAAATGAGAGTAGGAGAGATTTTAAAAAAGTAACATGTGTGGTTATAGAAAAAGTAGCAAATTTAAATTACACATGTGTAAAAGTAAAATGAAAGTTTATTTAATTATTAGTGTAAATATTTGCAGTGACATTTTTTTTATTGATTTGGTTTGTTTTATGTGGAGGATAAAGAAAATAAAGAGTGGAATATTTTTTTTAGGAATGCAGTAGAAAAGTTTATTACACAACAGGATTAATTTTTTTTTGTATTAATAATGTGTGATTTTATTGGTCACGTAGGATTTAAGAGAAAACAAGAGTTAAGTAATAATGGAAACATTATTCTGGACTGGATGATTGAATACAATATCATTATGCTAAATGATGATCTTAACTACGAAGAAATTACTTGGCAAAAAGGGAACAAACAAACGTGGTAGACTTCGTTTTGGGAACGAAGCATGCATATGATAACTTTAAAAGAATGGAAATTTACTAACAAAAACTCAAATATGATTTGTCAGACCGTAATCTTATACAAATGAAACTAAAAATAAAATTAGAAAGAACCAGGGAAATAAAGAACAAATGGGGAAAGACTGTGTATTACTGAACATATAGAGAATCTCTGAAAAGCAACAGGAAGAAATTTGAAACATGTCTAAAGGAATATGCTCTACAATATATGAAGGAGTTGAATAAAATCTTAAAGACAGCAGCAGATGAAAATCTAAAGAAGGTTTATTTAAGGAAAATGTTCTACAAAGAACAAACTCATCCTAGAGACCCCATGGGTAATTGATGAGATAAGAAAAGGAATAGAGCAAAGAAATATAAACAACAAAGCAAAAAGGAATGCAAATTAGGAGGAGGAGTAAACAAAGTATGAGAAAAATATCTGGAAAAGAAGGAAAAAAACACCAAAATATTAAAGAAATACTATATCAGTTTCAAGAGAAACTTGCTGAGAAAATCATAGGAAGGAAAGACAAGAAGAAAATGTTTGAGCTAACAGATAAGCTAAGAAACAAATTTAAAAGAAAACGAAGGTATGAAAATACCCAAAGATGAAATAGAAAAAAAAGACTGCTGGAAGACTATCTACGAAATGACAGAATAAAATAAGTGATGTATGGGGGACTAAAGAAACACCAAGAACAACTGTGGTGCTGTAAGCATTGCAGAAAGAAGTTTAAAAGTATGAAGAAAGAAAATCAAGAAATTAGACAAGAAAACTACCAATGAAAGAAGACAATAGAAACTTTTTTATGAGTGTGACACCAAAACAGGCCTATGTGACAAGTTACAGATATAGAAAGGTCTTTTAGTTTTTTTCCCCCATCAATATTTCTCTACATGTGTTCCCTCTCTCAAAGGTCATTTTCATTGGTCTTGCCTTTCCCTTTCTAGAATATTTACCAGTATAGAAAGGCAAGACCAATGAAAGTGACCTTTGAGAGAGGAAACACATGTAGAGAAATATTGATGAGAAAAAACTAAAAGATCTCTCTATATCTGTAACTTGTCATATAGACCTGGACGAGGATCAAAAAAAGAAAGGAGAAACGGATGAATAATTAATCATAACTGGATATGACGAACAAAATACGGTAGAAACATAGAGAGGCAGAAGAGAACATTTAGACATTGCCGCAAAGGTAAAGAAGATATTACCATATATGGAATACCCGGAAGTTACTCATGAACAGGTTAAGAAAAATTTGAAAATATTAAAGAAAGGAAAAGCAGCAGGGCCTGATGGAATGAAACCAGAGTTTTATAAGGCTCTAGAAGGCAGCCCAGTTATTATAAAAGCTCTGAAGGGAGCTGTAAATAAAATAACAATAGGAAAAAATAACTCCCCAGATTGGAGGGAATCAAATACAGTCATGACACCGAAGAAATCAAAACCAAAAGTGCAAGAAGTGACACCAGTAGCTATGACTAATATTTCCAATAAACTGTATTATGAAGATGGCAGTGAGAGATAAAGTAGAGGAGGAGCATTAAATAGAAAATAACCCAACAAAAGTTACACAAAGTGAATTTATTAAAAATTGCAGAAAAGAAAACAACATGATGATGTTAAAATACTGTATAGATATCACTTTTAAAAGCAAGTAACATTTGTTTGTGATCTCAGTCGATTTTTCAAAAACTTATGATTCACTAAAAAGAGAGAATTTAATAAAAGTGATAAACAATTGAAAAAATAATGTAAGCATGCACAGGAGATTGAATCAATATATTAAATGGAGAACAAAAGATAAAAATGGAGGTTAGCTGTGGAATAAGGCAAGGATGTACAGTTTCAAAACACTTCAAATTGATGACATGTCAGATAATAGAAGAACTAGAAGAAGAAGGAAGAGGTTTTGTAGATGAAACTTTAAAAAAAAGTGTCATATTTTTTTTGCAGATGATGGTGTAATACTAACAAGATCAATAGCAGACACAGATAAGCTAATCAAACAGCTAACTACACAGGGAATACAACCCTGAACCCCTTAGATGTTTTCGATGCCAAAGGTTTGGCCACCACTGCAAGACCTGCTAGTTCCTAGTCAGATACGCAATCTGCAGCATGGGGCATGTGACTGACAAGTGCCTTGCAAAACTCAAGGCCAAGGATGAGACTTTAGCTAGGTGTCCAAACTGCTGGGGGCGCCACCATGCCTGGAACACCCGTTGCCGTGAGAGGTTAAGAGGATCTCTCCTAGAAACCCAGCCTCTGCCTCTACCCCTAACCGCAACACCTCAACCTTCATTCCTGCCCCTCTTCCTACCTCCAATCCTTGGCAAAATTCTCACCCTGCCCTCCCAGTCTTAGCCTCCCCCCAAAACCCCACACACAACACTAACCCCTCTCAAAATACAAACTACACCTCCTCTCACTCCTGCTCCTACACAGACACCCACTACCCCCTCACACAACACTCCGACTCCCACCCTCCTACATATTTCTCAGTCTTTAGCTGTCCCCACTCACAGACCCTCTAACCCCATCTAATCTCAAGACCCCAGACACAACAACCGTGCTCCTTCACAGCAACCTCTCCAAACACCCTTTCCTACACTTAGAGCCCTACCTAAGCCTGTTCCTGAACCCCTCTTCACTCTTGAAGACATCACACAACTTGTTACTCAGGCGATACACGCAGCAGAGCAGCTCTTTGCAAACAATATGGGCCCCACTTCCAGAAAAGCATACAAACATGTCGCTGAAATAACCTACAGCATCGTTGCCCAATCACTTGCTAGGAAGAATCAATGTCACCTCCACCAAAGCGCCACCCCTTCCACCTCCTCTTCTTAAACTTGCAAGATTCCTTAAAATCTTGATCCTCCACTGGAATGCTCAGGGGCTGAGGAACAAAATTCAACTCTTAGAAAGCATTGCCAAGGCTGATAAAATCATTGTGATCAAGATGAGTAACTTGGGAGCTGAGATCATGTCTTATGTGCAATACATAAGAAAAACTTCAAGATGTTCTTAACAGGGTTAGTAGTGTCCTTTAATATATGTTCATTGAATGCCTTAATTTCTTAAGGGAGAGGAAAGTTTGAATGGCAAAGTGGTGAAGAAGGGAGAGCTGATGGTGCTATATACATGCTTTTAACCCCTGGGGTACCACCAGGAAGGGAGAGTAAAAAGGGAAATAGGAATGACAAAAAACATATTTAAGAATAAAAAATGAAAAATAATGGATGAACAAAAATTAGGAAGAAAAAGGGTTTGCTGATAACCAGCAAGGATCAAGGCTTCCTTTTGGAACCATACCAGTGTGTTGATGGGATCACAGTGGAGAGGTTGAGGGAACTGTTCTCAACCTCTTTTTCTCTTTGCTATGTTTATATTGCTGTTGATTTTATCTGGGTGGTGGGTATTGGCTAATAATGTTCTGCAGGTTGTTCAAATGGTTCACTGCTGCTCTTGTTAAGGTGCTAGTTGCTTGAAGGGCATTTGGATCATTGTTAGGAGTTACCAGGGCTCCAGTCTTCTTCGTATTTGGAGAAACTTTGCATTCGAGGATGTAGTGGAGGAGGGGTTGCGGCGTAGCTTCCTGGCAGAAGGTGCACTCCTTGATGTGGTTTTCCATCATTTGCCAGGTGCACATGTATCCGAGTCTCAGTCAATTGATGTTGACTGCTGTTCTTCTATGGAGGTTCTTGGGAAGGGTGATGCGCGGGAGTGTAGTGGCTGTTTTGTACCAAGACGTGGAGGCAGATCCAATGTCCATGCATAAATTGTGTCTTACTAGCTGAATATTGAAGAGTGATCTGGTGGTCTTGGTTTTTATTTGGAGGATCTCAGGGAGGCTAGCCTGGCTGATTTCTTTAATTCCTTTGATGCTGACGTGGCTGGGTATCTAAGCAAGGGTGAGGGTTTTGCTAATGCTGATATCCCTAGCCATACACAGAACCGCGTCAGATGCGTTTATGAAATCCATTTGTGTGTGTCTAGCAAACTAACAATATGATATCCTAGGTTTACACTGTTTAAGAAATCGGGCCATAAAATCTTCATATGAAGTGAAGCTTCGTAGGGGGCCATTTTGGGTCTTTTAAAACTCTCTTAATAGAACTGATCTTCATATTTAGTGCTGAAAC
>JAXCGZ010017127.1:50000-55000 GCA_037179515.1 Halocaridina rubra | reverse complement strand
TATTTTACAGTGAGACCCAACAGTTGCAGCTGGTTTACCCCCATCTCTTCATCACATGGCAACTCCCCTCACACTCGTCCATCACAGTTTGCTGAGCTAGCTGGTGCGAGAAATTACTTTGGCCCGTGTCACCTATACACAATCTTCCTCCACTCATTCCTATCTCTAGCACGCTCTCTTTCCTGCCCCACTGACATTCCACGTGCATCCAGTACGCTTTTCATGCCATCCATGTGTCCAAATCAACTTAATACTCTCTGATCTAACTTATTCAATAGCTTTATTTCAACATCCGTTTTCTGCCTAATCTCCTCATTTCTTACTATCTTTTTTATTATGGGTGTGACACCGGGACAGGCAAAAACTGCCCGCATCAATAAAGGCCCGGGCACGAGAAAATACTAAGACGAAGGAAAAGAAAAAGGTTAAGGACAAGGCAGAGATGAGGTAATGTCACACAGAGGAAAACGGCAGAGAGAAAAAAACAGTCAAAGTACAGAGGACCCAAAGATATGGAGGACTTGGCCCTGAGATGACAATAGATCTGCTTTCTGAAGGATGATAGGTCATAAGGATTAGGAAAAACAAAAGGAGGAAGAGAGTTCCAGAGTCTGGAAGTAGATGAGAAGAAACAATTGTTGCACCGACCAATCCGTGAGCTACAAATCTCCACACAGTACCTGTAATATGAGGCCGCTTGGCGAGTGTTATGCGGCCTCGGCAGTGGGGGAAGGATGCAACTCGCCGACTCATCAGAGCAGCGTTGGAAGTAGTAGCGATAGAAAAGAGAAAGGGAAGATACTTTACGGCGAAGAGAGAGAGAATCCAGATTAGAAGTAAGAGAAGGACATGAATGTGTCTGACTGCCTTAGGTTCAACCCTATCAAGGAGATAAGTATAAAAAGAAGCACCCCAGATGTGTGAGAAGTATTCTAAGCAGGGACAGATAAGACCTTTATAAATTTTAAGTAACTGTAAAGAGGAAAAGTAATGACGGAAACGAAACAAAACACCAAAATTTTTGGATGCAGATTTTGAAATTTGGATTATGTGAGTCCTCCAAGACAAATTAGAGGCTATATATTCCTAATATGTTGATAGAAATAAGTGGGCAAATTTCGTTAGTTTCGAAGACAATAGGTTTATCAGGAGGAGGAGAAAATAAAGAGATAGCCAGAAACTGTGTCTTGGAGGCATTGAACTTAACTAAACTTTGAGTGCCCCACTTAGATACTCTCTGCAAATCGGAATTGAGAGTAGAGTAGAAGAAAGAGTGATACGAGACTGATTACGAGTAGCAAAGGAAAAGTGAAGGATAGAATCATCAGCAAAGACATGGAGAAGAGAGGAAGATAGGGATTGTAGAAGATCATTGATGAAGAGAAGGAACAGAGTAGGTGAAAGAACCAAGCCCAGTGGAACACCACTGGTAACAGAGAAAGGGCTAGATGTCGCACCATCCACAACTACAGATATAAAACGGTCAGTAAGAAAACTGGATATCAGAGAACAGAAAGAAGGGGTAAAGCCATGAGCAGGGAGTTTGGCCAACAAAACCTCGTGCCAGACTCTGTCAAAAGCCTTAGATATATCAAGGGCGACGACAAAGGATTCCCCATAGTTCCCCAGAGAGGATGACCATACATTAGTAAGATAGGACAGGATATCACCAGTGGATCTTGCCTTGCGGAAGCCGTACTGGTGATCGGAGATAAGTGAGTTAGATAAACGAGCCATACTTCTCAAACACCTCATCTCCATTATTCAACTTGTTCTTTTCATCCTATCTTGCATTCCAATAGTCTCCTCCATGCAATGCTGTCGACACAATCACACCTTCATAATCCTTTTCTGTGCATTCGTTCCCAAATATCTATTTTTCATTACACTTTTCCTCCCGCCTAGACATTTACTTGCCACCTTCATTCTGTGACTTATCTCCGCACCCATTCGTCTATTCCTTGATACGTACAACCCCTAATAATGAAAACTCTCAACTTCTTCAAGCAACTCCCTATTCACTCCCACATTCAATCTGTCAGCATTAACACTCCTCGAAGTAAGTAGTAGTAATTGTAGTAGTAATAGTAGCAGCAGTGGTAGCAGTAGCAAAAGTAGCAGTACTGATATTATTATTATTATTATTATTATCATTTATTATTATCACTGTTTCAAAATTATTATCATTATTATTATAATTATTATTATTATTATTATTATTATTATTATTATTATTATTATTATTATTATTATTATTATTATTATTATCATTATTATTATTATTATTATTATTATCACTCTTGAATTTTCCTTCACTGTAGAATAGAATTTTATGAATTTATTTCCTAACGGTACACGACAAGATACAGGTCAGATAAAACATATATTCAAATTAGCAAGAGATATAACCTATGTTCTATGAGGATCTCACAGGCTGTGAAAAAAAACAACAACTACATTTTACTTAGTCCAAAATAACTCTTTTAAATTGCGTCTAAGTCATGTTTTATGTTTTTGCTCAGTTCATATTTCTTCTATTTAGTTCCGTACTTCGTTCCAGGTGGAATTATGCAATTTGACACACTTCGAAACCCTGGAAAACTAGGTTACGAACTGGATTTTTGTTTACAACACATGGCCCAGCTTATACCAATCGTACTCTGATTAGCTCACTGTACTCAGTAGCATAAGTAGCATCTATCTCTCGATGTGATTATATATCCAGATCTCACAATCAACATTACTTTTGAGTTACCTGGCTACCTTGCCTAATTCAAAAGTATTGTGCGAACTATATAACCATAATTACAGAACATATTGTCGAATTAAGTAGTCATTAGAGATCAAACTCAGTTCTTACAGGGACCTACAATCAAGTAGATTCAAGCGTATGAAGTAGTCACCCTCTGTCAAGCTAAGAGAGAGTACGTTCTTTAATCCTCTGTAATTTCAGCCACGTGATATATTAATATTGGCGTGTAGTTTGCTTCATTACTGCTATTTCAGCCTCATGTTCAGCTGAAACAAAGTGATTCACAACTGAGGTGGTCGGGTCATAAAATATGATAATGGTTCTCTTTCGTTCTAGCTTAAGTTTGAGATAAAGGTTGATAGCAGCTTTTTTTTGTATGCTATGACAAGGTAATATCTGGACTATATTTTTATTTCTTCTCTTCATTCTTCTTCTGTATTTTACGTGTGGGAAACAGGTAAACTAACGCCTGGTCTCTTAGAACCCAGTTTACTGTTTGCCATTTGGTTTCATGAAGTTCAAAAGCGATGAGGGACTAATATGACAATTTCCACCAGTTATCCACTTTAATAGTAATACTTTTATCCAAGAAAAACTTTAAGGACATTAGGGGACTCGAACTCGCGTCGGAAGCTACAAAGTCCTCCCGTTGACCTTAAATGAAAATGGTTAATTAATTCGCTTCAATATGGAATCTACAGTTAGTCTACACGAGTAATACAACTACTATGTATGTCATTTTAAACGCTCTCTCTAGGGGTTACACCGAAGAAAAACCAAAAAATATAGCCAACACTTAAAACTAATGATAGTCAATAACAGCTGTGTAGGACTCACATATCAGCAAAAATAGCAGATGTTATGGGACCCTCTCATTATGAGGTTCCAGATGTCTTTCTTTAAAAAAAAAATCTTTAGATATTCGATGTAGATTGGCCGAAATTACTTCTCTCATTCTTCTTCTTCAGCTATAAACCATTTCAATACGTGGTCGATATTTCTTGCTACCCTTTTCCCACCTCTTCCTGTCTCGTGTATCCTGTTCCCTTTGGCCCTTATCCCGCATGTCATTTGCTATATTATCATACTGGTGGCCAAAAGACCTTTTAGCGCAACAGTTTCTCTTATAACCGACAATTCTTTGAAGCCTTCTTTAATAATGTATATAGAGCCTTGTGCATCAATTTTTGTCACTCATGGTGACCAAATGCAATGGAGAAAGTTCATTTTCGAAACGGATTAGGGTTGAAAGTAAACTAGGGTGAACCATGGGTCAAATAAATTGAACAATCACACTAATGAGCAGTGGGCATGACCTGTTGCATGATATAGAATTGATATTATCATAAAAAATTTTGCCATTAATAAATCTAGAGAGTGCAATATTCTAAGTAAACGTTGGTCATATTTTAACGTTCCATTTCATACCTACAAGTACCTAATGCTGCAGATATATTTTTCGTATTTGATGACTGTTAAATGATAGGAATAAAATCACTGCGAATGTTCTAGATGTGAGTTACTACTTTTATCATTTGCGTGCTAGCAAATGATCTCTCTCTCTCTCTCTCTCTCTCTCTCTCTCTCTCTCTCTCTCTCTCTCTCTCTCTCTCTCTCTCTCTCTCTCTCTTATATATATATATATATATATATATATATATATATATATATATATATATATATATATATATATATATATATATAGAGAGAGAGAGAGAGAGAGAGAGAGAGATAGAAGGAGAGAGAGAGAGAGAAAGACATCTTTTTTATGAGTGTGACACTGGGGCAGGCATAAACTGCCCTCATCAATAAAGGCCCGGGCACGAGAAAACACCAAGATTAAGAAAAAGAAAAAGGTTAAGGATAAGGCAGAGATGAGGTAATGATACACAAAGGAAAACGACAGACAGGAAAAAATAATCAAAGTACTGAGAACCTAGAGATATGGAGGATTAGGCCCTGAGATAACGATAGCTCCACTTTTTTGAAGGAAGATAGGTCATAAGAATTTGGAAAGACAGAAGGAGGAAGAGAGTTCCAGAGTCTGGATATAAATGGGAAGAAGCAGTCGCTGCACCGACCAATCCGCGAGCTACAAATCTCCACACAGTACTTGTGAGATGAGGCTCCTTGGCGAATGTTACGTGACTTCGGCAGTGGGAGAGGGATGCAACTCGCCAACTTATCAGAGCGGTAGAAAAGAGAATGGAATGATACCTTACGACGAAGAGAGAGAGAATCCAGATTA
>JAXCGZ010017127.1:42500-47500 GCA_037179515.1 Halocaridina rubra | reverse complement strand
GAGAATGTAATGCATGGTTACAAGACTAGACAGCATTACAAACGACTGCATAAGAGGAAGGTTGAATGTAGCGAAGCATTTGCTTAGAGCCAAGACAAAAACTTCAGTGAAGTGATGTTGATAAGAAGAGAAAAGAATGTTGGATGTAGAAAGACAACAGTATCAACATCATGGACGTGACATAACCACTTGGACTTCTGCATCCCATGAAGTGCAACCTGATCCTATCTCTTGTTAAATACGACAATTCTCCAGGTAAGATGTCCTCCCACCACTCTCGTCAAACCATCCATATATTTCTCTGTAACAAGAGCAAAACAGAAAACACAGAGTCAGAGAGGGCACCTGATACTTTCACGGGATGAACTGATAGTCTTGTAAAACATATGAAGTATTAAGGTGTGAAACCTGAAATCTAGTTTTGGTTATAAAAGAGTAAGAACTACAAAGATAATTGGTAATTAACAATATGCACGTAATCACGTACACCTTGTTATGCCAAAAGCTTTTATAGACAGCTGTTCTAGAAATGACGAAAGAATGGTAATATTAAAGACAACATCGATGAATAGTTATAAACCCTTTTGAATACAGAACTAAACGCTTACAACACTGGGCCATTTTCGCCTAGAGCGGATCTGAAACCATAACGGATGGTCGTTATATTATATTTATAAACTCTTGAACGATAAATACTCATAAACACTCAATCTGACAGAACGAATAGCCTATCAAAACAACTGACTAATGTCTTGGAGCAGGAAACCAGAGGTTTATATCTCTCCTCATAAACAGTGTAAAACAAAATTAAGAAGCAGCCGTAATGAAGCATAATATTGGGAGTTCAGAGGAGTAGCTCTCCCAGAAAAGGTCATAAAGAGAAGTGAAAGTGAATAGACGAAATGATACAATAACTTTTTTAAATTGCCTCTTGCGCAGGGCTCCTCTTCCTCGTATAAATGCTTATTCAACCAGCAGCAGATGATTTGTGAGATAAAAAGAGTTCAAGGTAAGGTTAAATATCCAGGACTAGGCCCCTCCAGAGGCCATCCAGAGGGCATAAGGCCGCTTTCAATACCAAAGTGGCACGCAAGTCGCACGTGGCACATGGGACGTGTCACGCCACTTCTGTGTGAAAGGTTTCATATTTCCGGATGTTCGTTTTCAACTGGTGTGCCACGTGGCATGTCACGTGTGACGTGCCACTTTGGTGTGAAAGCGGCCCGCAAGTCACACATGGGACGTGTCACGCCACTTTTGTGTGAAAGGTTTCGTATATTTCCGGATGTTCATTTTCAACTGGCTCGCCACGTGTCATGCCACGTACGACGTGCCACTATAGTGTGAAAGCGGCCTATGAGCATCCGAATACATTAGTTCGAGATTATGAAATGTTGAATTGGTTTTTTGATAAATAGGATTTTCATGAGGTTACTTTTCAAAGGCTCTGTCAGTATTAGCAGTGATTATATATGTACAGAGAGGGAGAGAGAGATGCTTACTTTCACAAAGGAAGTATTTGCATTAGATATGTGTGCAGTATGAGAAAGAGAGAGAGAGACGTTGACTTTCAAGACGTATCTCTATTATATATATAATTATGTTTGTAGTATGGAGAGAGAGAGCAAAAACCTGTCGAGTAACCCGAACGTGAATTCAGAGAAATAATATTTAAGCGAACAGTAAAAGCAGGAAAAATAGAAGATGCTTTAAAGAGAAGAGTAATTTATCTGTTAGAACAATACACGTCATAAGTAAAGTTAGTTTTTCCATAATATTCTAGACACAGCGTCTTTGTAACGTCCTTGTATACAGAGCCAACTTAAAGTAAATGTGATAAATCGACTGTAGCGGAGAAAGAACATACGTAAAGATAATATAAGGGCTAATTTTGTTTGTATAATGAATTGCTGGGAGAGTTTCGTAATGAGCAATTTCTCGTGTTTTCCGTATTTTTGGGAAAGTTAATTTATGTGGTAAAAGTTGACTTTAATGATCGTTGGACAGAAAAGATTTTTGCTGAAATAATTGACAGTATGTTTATGTAATGAAGCGGTGAGGGTAAAACAGCTGAGGCTGATGAGCCACACGGCAGAAGATGCTTCCCCACTTACCCCGTGGTTGACCTGAGCAGTATGGTAAGGGGACTTACTGTAACCCTTTATCCCGAAGGGAGCTGAGAGGAATGATCGAGGTATGGTTGACTTATGGTGAATCTGTGTGCTTTAACTCGGCTACCCCCTCACAAGGGGGAATGCAGCCTACGTATATGTATGTATATGTACAATTATGCAGTTATATTACGCACAGGTAAGTCTGACCTCAGCGAGGTGGCCACGACTTCAGTAAAAGAAATGAAGTAGTAGTCAACTTAGTAATATATCCAAATAAAATATACAATATATTAGTAATGATGATAAGCTAAATATCAAGGTACTGCAAAGCGCTATAGTCTATCTCTATGTAAACTGCCAGAAATTAGGTAATATACATGCAGTAATCAGCGTTTATATGCATGAAATTCTATAAGAAGCATCAACAATGAAAAGTCTACATTGGCCTTTGCTTCCAGGTACGCCACAGAGCGTATATCATAAAAGGAGATAATCCGTTGACTTACGTTGCTTAATTGATATTACTAAACTCCTCCCTTCGCATACAGCTGAGATGACTTGAGGGGAATTTTACAACCCCATTATTGCATAGGTCGTTGATTTCTCTCTCTCTCTCTCTCTCTCTCTCTCTCTCTCTCTCTCTCTCTCTCTCTCTCTCTCTCTCTCTCTCTCTCTCTCTCTCTCTCTCTCTCTCTCTCTCTCTCTCTCTCTCTCTCTCTCGAAGAGTTTTCTTCACTGATGGGTCATAACACATGATACAAGACGTAAATATTTCTCTGAAACTATTCAAGTCATATTATAGAAGAAACTAATTTTTTTTTATTTTCTCTGTAGCTATATAAATACAATAACATACGAGAATAATCACTGGCGTATATTATTTTACAAGCATCAAAGCCATGGCGTCTTACATATATTGAACAATAAAAATAAAATTTTCTAAATAGTTTTCGTGTCTCCAAAAAGGAAGCTCTGCCTATACCCAAGTAGATTTTTTTGGTTTATTTTTGTTTTTGTTCTTTTATGTGCTATAATTCGTCCTCTGAAATGTGTGTATATATACGGACATGTTTGAGCTGGGGAGTTAAGATTGAATTCCCTTCCTCACGCCCCGTGGCAGGCTCGAAGCTGCCTATGCATTCAAGTTCACACTTGCATACATAGGTCCGATTTTAAACGGTGTAAACCTAGGATGCCATATTGTCAGTTAGCTAGACACACACAATTGGATATCATAAACGAATCTGACACGGTTCTGTGTATGGGTAGGATCCCGTGCGGAATCCTAGCCATACACAGAACCGCGTCAGATGCGTTTATGATATCCATTTGTGTGTCTAGCTAACTAACAATATGGTATCCTAGGTTTACACTGTTTAAGAAATCGGGCCAAAGTCTTTGCTTGCATGGGTTCTCTCCTCTAGTAAGCAATGGGATTGAACTTGCTTACATATGTACTCCTACTCACGCACTCACCTTTGACAAAAGCATGAACATAATTTATGCATGCAAGGATGATATTATGTAGCTCTTTAGAAGTAGCTTTTAAACCCCTATAAATATCCTCCTCCTCCTCCTCCTCCTCCTCCTCCTCCTCCTCCTCCTCCTCCTCCTCCTCCTCCTCCTTCTTCTTCTTCTTCTTCTTCTTCTTCTTCTTCTTCTTCTTCTTCTTCTTCTTCTTCTTTATCGGCAACTCTTCCAAGTATTATAAAGGGTCGCTGTTTCTTATTAGCTTACTAGAAGCTACATTTCGAATTTGATTTAATTTTTTTCGGTGGATGACTTTTGACACCAAGCCTTCTACAGTTATTTAGGCTCGGGACCGGGATTAAGGTGAATTGGCTTGCTCCTCCGTTGGCTGCCTTGAATCTGTATTCGACAATCGAAGCAAAAAAAAAAATAAATAAATAAAAATAACAGAGAGAAAAAGCTGTGTAGTGTAAGAGTAAAATTTTGAATAGAGTTGTAAGCACCATAGACACGGTCCTCGTGTCTGAAGCTCCTGAGGAAATAGCGCGTAAATTATGCTACTAAAAATAAAGAAGAAGAAGAATCACTGAATGTGCTTTCATTTCTGCTTATGCACTCAGTGGGACCTGTCGTAATAATTCTACCGAGTTTATTTGTTCAGAAGACGCTCAACTATAACCTCATCTTGATTTATCACCTAATTCATGAAGTGCCGGCCCAAACTTCAAGCGCACAAAAGATCCAAAACTTCTTCGTAGAAGCTTCGTGTTTGAATCCCTCCTCCATCTCCTCCGCCTCCGCCTCCTCCACCTTCTCATCATCATCATCATCATCTTCTTCAGAGTTATGCGTCTTCCTCTATGCTTTTTTTCCTCTTACTCTTGCGCAGCATATACAAAAGGTCAGCTCATTACCAATTTCTCGCAGATGGACTTTACAAAAGAAAGTATAGATGCTGCTGCTACTACTACTACTACTACTACTGCAAGTAATAATAATAATAATAATAATAATAATAATAATAATAATAATAGTAATAATAATAATAATAATAATAATGAACAGCAATTCATAACTACATTTAACACCGACCATATACAAAGCCTCTGCATTAGGCAAGGCAGCCCATGCAATCTCTGTCAAATAAGTGAATAATTAAGCTGCGAATATGCCGGATATAAATACCTTAATCTAACTTCGAAAGAATAGTGAGTGCTTATATATACGTATTATTGCATGTATGCGTAAAACAGTTTAATTATATTAACAGCGTATGAACAGACGTGTATCTTTGGGTCTCTGTGTGCATGCATTTGTTTCATGAGATTAATATATATGGTTAATTTTTATGTTTATTAACAATTAATTTTGTTGTTACTTATGCATTATATACGTTTGGCGAAAGTGTTTTAATAA
>JAXCGZ010017127.1:0-35000 GCA_037179515.1 Halocaridina rubra | reverse complement strand
ATATATATATATATATATATATATATATATATATATATATATATATATATATATATATATATATATATATATATATATATATATATATATATATATATATGTGTGTGTGTGTGTGTGTGTGTGTGATTACCTAATTGTGATTACCTAATTGTGTTTACGGGAAAGAGCCCAAAGCTCGTATCTTCCCGTCTCCTGATCGGTTCCATTTTAGACTTAGTGATACTCATCATACCTGTCCTTAAAACTATGGATTGAGATAGCATTAACTACCTCCTCGCTTAGCCAATTCCAATTATCAACTACTCTTACACTGAAAAAGTATTTCCTTACATCCTGCGAAGAAGTTTTCTTACGAAGCTTCAAACTATGACCTCTGGTTCTAGAACCAGCCATATCAAAATATCGATCCCTATTCACTCTATCATAACCATGAAGGAATTTAAAGACTGTCACCATATCCCCCCTCACTCTTCTAGCTTCGAGTGATGGTGTGTGATTACCTAATTGTGATTACCTAATTGTGTTTACGGGAAAGAGCCCAAAGCTCGTATCTTCCCGTCTCCTGATCGGTTCCATATTATACTTAGTGATACTTATCATACCTGTCCTTAAAACTAGGGATTGAGATAGCATTAACTACCTCCTCGCTTAGCCAATTCCAATTATCAACTACTCTTACACTGAAAAAGTATTTCCTTACATCCTGCGAAGAAGTTTTCTTACGAAGCTTCAAACTATGACCTCTGGTTCTAGAACCAGCCATATCAAAATATCGATCCCTATTCACTCTATCATAACCATGAAGGAATTTAAAGACTGTCACCATATCCCCCCTCACTCTTCTAGCTTCGAGTGATGGTGTGTGATTACCTAATTGTGATTACCTAATTGTGTTTACGGGAAAGAGCCCAAAGCTCGTATCTTCCCGTCTCCTGATCGGTTCCATTTTATACTTAGTGATACTTATCATACCTGTCCTTAAAACTATGGATTGAGATAGCATTAACTACCTCCTCGCTTAGCCAATTCCAATTATCAACTACTCTTACACTGAAAAAGTATTTCTTTACATCCAGCGAAGAAGTTTTCTTACGAAGCTTCAAACTGTGACCTCTGGTTCTAGAGCCAGCCATATCAAAATATCGATCCATATCCACTCTATCATAACCATGAAGGAATTTAAAGACTCTCACCATATCCCCCCTCACTCTTCTAGCTTCGAGTGATGGTAAGTCTAATTCCCTCAGCCTCTCATCATAACTGAGATTGCGTATTTCTGGCACCAGTTTCGTGGCATGTCTTTGAACTTTTTCAAGCTTAGCTATGTGCTTTTTCAAGTGCGGATTCCAAAAGGGGGCTGCATATTCGAGTTTTGGCCTCACATAGGTTATATAAATATTTCTGAACATTTCCTTGTCCATGTGCCTGAAGGCTACCCTTACATTTGATAAGAATGCATATGCTGCCCTTACTATGCCATTTATATGTATTTCTGGAGACAAATCTGCCAGTATGTTTACTCCTAGATCTCTCTCATTTTCTGTCTCTTGAAGTTGTACTGCAGCCACCGAGTAGTCAAGCTTGGGCCTTCTTGCACTTGTACCCATTCTCATTACCTTACATTTTGAAGTATTGAATTTCATTAGCCACTTTTCTGACCACTCACGCAGATTATTTAGATCCTCCTGAAGTTCTCTACCATTGTTCTCGTTTTTTACTTTCTTCACAATCTTTGCATCATCTGCAAACATATTCATGAATGAATTTACAGACTCTGGTAGGTCATTTACATATACAAGGAACAAAAGTGGCCCTAAAACTGAACCCTGTGGAACTCCACTACTAACTCTTCTCCATTCAGACACTGAGTGTCTTACTCTAACCCTCTGTTCCCTTCCTTCTAAGTAAGTTTTTATCCATTCCAAAACATTTCCGCCTATTCTAGCCATTGATTGCAGCTTCCTAATAAGTCTCCCATGTGGAACAGTGTCAAACGCTTTCTGGAAGTCTAGGAATATGCAATCTGCCCAGCCCTCTCTTTCCTGTAAGATTTGGCTTACCTCATCATAAAATTCTAATAAGTTTGTTACTGTTGATCTACCTTCTCTGAAGCCATGTTGCCTCACTGACAAAAAGTTGAAGGATTCCAAGTGAAGAGAGATATGTTTCCTGTGTGTGTGTGTGTGTGTGTGTGTGTGTGTGTGTGTGTGTGTATGTGTGTGTGTGTGTGTGTGTGTGTGTGTGTGTGTGTGTGTGTATTATTATTATTATTATTATTATTATTATTATTATTATTATTATTATTATTATTATTATTATTATTATTATCAAAACAATTATTTACAAAAGTACCATTATATATATATATATATATATATATATATATATATATATATATATATATATGTATATATATATATATATATATATATATATATATATATATATATATATATATATATTCTTATTATTATTATTGTTATTATTATTATTATTATTATTTTTATTATAATTATTATTAATTATTATTATTATTATTACTATTGTTATTATTATTATTATTATTATCATTATTATTATTATTATTATTATTATTATTATTATTATTATTATTATTATTATTGTTATTATTATTACTAATTCGAAATATTATATTAGTATTCAGGAGATTCTTTCCTTGTACATCTGAATGGAAAATTATTGTAATATGATGTGCAATCTTTTTCTGATATATTAAAGCATATTTAGAGGATGTGCTGGAGTGAGTCTGTTTTGTATTATTTTTAATATTAAAGAGGGAGGAGGGTCAGTCAGTATTATTATTATTATTATTATTATTATTATTATTATTATTATTATTATTATTATTATTATTATTATTATTATTATTATTATTATTCTACATGAGCGTCTAGACAGTCTTTGCTGCCTTTATCGAAATTTCAGCGCATGCTGGTTCTGTTCCAGCACTGATACCACACATTTGATGATGTACTCAATGAGACAGTTGAGTTCATTAAGGTTACTTCAGTCAGTACAAACATCATATGAATAAGAAACTATTTTCTATATATTCACAAAATTTATTTTTTGTAACTTTCCATTTTCTTATGTTGACCTTTATATAGTTTTTTTCTCTTATATATTTTCAAAATTAATTTCTTAACAATATCTATCATTATATATATCATTATTAATATATATAATTGGCTATGGCATAATTTGGAATCTATTTTTTAAGCTAATTAATAGTTCCATCCATTTACATATACAATTATTTATCTATTTATTGTCAAATTCTCGAAGATCTGGATTTTTTTTCCTAAAAATATAAATACATAAGAAAATAAAATCAATGAAAATTTAATAAAGAAATAAAATGTTGAAAGGTTGTTGTTGAATTTATAGTCTTCAAAAAAGAAAGAAAAAAAAAGATTATATGAAGAGTAAAGAGTATCCGAGGCAAAGCCAATAATCCATCACTATTAACAAGACGCTTTTACGGCACTGAACATATCACATGTGAAGCATAAAACGAGGGGGAAGGGGGGAGGAGACGAGGGAGAAGGGGGGGGAGTAGATGTTATTTATAGTGAATTCCAAAAGTTAATTATTGCAATGCAAGTATAATCCAGAGCAGAGTGAAAGTAAGATCCTTTCCTGTTTGTTTTTTTCATTTTTATTTTTCATTTCTTAAATGATTTTTACTTTGTTTATTTGATTTTGATTTTTTTTTGTGGTTGTTTAGTACTCTAATAAACTGTAAGGGGGGTATATTATAATAATCAAGTCGGTGTAGCAGGTGTTTACTGAAAGTCAGGGGAGAGCTTTTTATACAGTGGAGTTCCTCCCGATATACTGTATGCATGTACATACATACAGTATACATCGAAGTCTGGACCACCCAGTGAGAAGACTGGAGTCGCCAGCAAGTTGTTTATCTTCTTTCCTAATCTGAGAAGTTATGACTAAATTATATAGATGATCCACTAGTGAGTGTGTGTACTAATTGCCTAATGCAATGGCCCCTTGTTCTGTGAGAGTCGATTATCATTTTTAAATTCAGTAGCCTTCCTCATATTTGTATTCGCTTATGCAATAGTTCTCTACATTCATAATGTATAGTGAGGGATATGGGGGTTCACCATTAAATAACCTATCTCTCTATATGTTCATTGTATATCATCTTATGAGTAATGATGGTCTCTCTTAGATAAAGTAAGTCTCCATATGCCTACTGTATAGTCTTTTATGCCAGAGAGACAGTTCTTATCATTAAATAAAGTATCTTTCCAATTGGGCATGTATAACCCCTTCCATGAGAGATATAATGGTTACCATTCAGTACAGTATCTCTCTACAGGCTTATATTCCCTAATTTGAGACATACGAAGGTCACTGTTAATGAAGTAGTTCTCCGTGTCATACTCCGTTATATTGAGAGACAGTGTTCACAATTATAAACACAGGTTCTCCTAATGGAGCATCTCTTCACTGGCATATACTTTTATGAGAGAGAGAGAGAGAGAGAGAGAGAGAGAGAGAGAGAGAGAGAGAGAGAGAGAGAGAGAGAGAGAGAGAGAGAGAGAGAGAGAGAGAGAGAGAGTATTTTATTCCGTGTTTAAATTCCCTAATGTGAGAGACATGATGGTCACTTTCAAATGCATTATTTTTCAACATATGTTCACTCTCATGTTAGAGAAACAATGATCACCATTAAAAACATCTCTTCACACGTGAACTGTATATTCTCTTGAGTGAGAGACAATGGTCACCATCAAATGGATTAGATCCCCCTATGCAAACTTAAATATCTTCTTATGTAAGTGAGACAAAAGTAAACATTTAATAATATATCTCTCCACAGGTATATTGTGAGAGAGACTTTGGTTCTGATTGGATACAGTAACTCTTTATACTTTCAGATTCTTTAGTGCATGAGAGACAAGAGGCAACATTAAATAAAGCTGTTTCCCACATCTGCAAAGTAAATCTTCTATTGGGAGAGAGGCGAATGGTACTCTCAAACTAAGAAGCTCTGCACATGTATAATATATATCCTCTTACGTGAGAAAGACACATTGATCATCACTGGATACAGTTCATTTCCACGTGTTTATATATTTTTATTTTAAAGGCATAATGGTCACAGTTACATACAGTAACTTTGTACATGTGTGCTGTGCATTTTCTGGTGTGAGAGAAGGATTGGTCACCATTAAGTACAATATCTCTCTACATGTTTGTTTTTCCATATATGATAGAGACAGTGATCAATATAAAATACAGGATCTCTCAACATATTTTCTTATGGCAGGATGCATCATAGCTTTTATGTCTTTAATCTCTTAAATGAAAGAAATATTGTATACCATTATATAGCCTAGCTCTCCAAATGTAGTATCTCTCCACTTGTTAATAGTCTTCTGTGTGCGCGCGTTTGTGTGTGTGTATTTAATGCAGTATCTCTTTACATGTGTATATTCTATAATGAGTAAGAGAGGTGGTCGACATTAAATGCGGTAGCTCTCCACACATGCATATAAATATGCTAATTATCCTAATGGTGTGGCTATAATTGCGAATCAGTGTGATTATCGTGCAGTCATTAAGTAACAATCTGTGTCAGGCCCTTTTTTATTTGTGGCTGTGGCGAGTTAATTAATTTGTATCATTGGTTGGAAACTCTCAAGTAGGATGTAAGAGGAGTTTTTGCTTGTGAAGACTCAAAGCACCAATAATAATAATAATAATAATAATAATAATAATAATAATAATAATAATAATAATAATAATAATAATAATCGTTGTTATTATTATCAGTTTATTATTACAATTATGATGAAATTAGTAATAATGATATGACCAGTACCACTACGACTAGAAATAATAATAATAATAATAATAATAATAATGTTGGCAACAAAATGGAAATAATTATTTAAGCGCTCTCTCTCTCTCTCTCTCTCTCTCTCTCTCTCTCTCTCTCTCTCTCTCTCTCTCTCTCTCTCTCTCTCTCTCTCTCTCTCTCTCTTACTTTCTAAGATGGCTAAAAACTTCAACTAAAGAGACCCAGTTTATGACCCCAAGGCTAAAGGGCAAAGCAAAAGTTTTTAAAATTTTATTCTAAGCTTCCTTAAGCTTCGTTGGGATTAAAGATTGGAAGTTTAAGTGATGGTTTCAACAAAGTACTCCTTCACCCAATAGGCTGAAAAAAAATCAGTATTAGTTTATCCATCTTTCTTGCCATTTGTTTAACTGTTTATGTGTTTGTCTACGTAGCTATCCAACCGTCTACCGAACAGTCTACTTCCCTACCAATCTGTCTATGTATGTATGTATGTATGTTCCTCGCTTCCCACTGCGTTGGAGAGTGTGATAAAGTACAAATAACAGTAATTTCAATATACAATAGAAAATGATCGAAAAGTACAAAGAAAATCTAGGTTGCCATAAAGAAAAAGAAAATAAATGAAATAAAACTAAAAACTGTAATAATACATACAAAAGCATGAATAATGGGATAATGCACCTGCATTCTCTAATAATAAAGTTAATGTTCGCTACTTGGAATATATATATATATATATATATATATATATATATATATATATATATATATATATATATATATATATATATATATATATATATATATATATGTGTGTGTGTGTGTGTGTGTGTGTGTGTGTGTGTGTGTGTGTGAGTGATTACCTAATTGTGATTACCTAATTGTGTTTACGGGAAAGAGCCCAAAGCTCGTATCTTCCCGTCTCCTCATCGGTTCCATTTTATACTTAGTGATACTTATCATACATGTCCTTAAAACTATGGATTGAGATAGCATTAACTACCTCCTCGCTTAGCCAATTCCAATTATCAACTACTCTTACACTGAAAAAGTATTTCCTTACATCCTGCAAAGAAGTTTTCTTACCAAGCTTCAAACTATGACCTCTAGTTCTAGAGCCAGCCATATCAAAATATCGATCCCTATCCACTCTATCATAACCATGAAGGAATTTAAAGACTCTCACCATATCCCCCCTCACTCTTCTAGCTTCGAGTGATGGTAAGTCTAATTCCCTCAGCCTCTCATCATAACTGAGATTGCGTATTTCTGGCACCAGTTTCGTGGCATGTCTTTGAACTTTTTCAAGCTTAGCTATGTGCTTTTTCAAGTGCGGATTCCAAAAGGGGGCTGCATATTCGAGTTTCGGCCTCACATAGGTTACATAAATATTTCTGAACATTTCCTTGTCCATGTGCCTGAAGGCTACCCTTACATTTGATAAGAATGCATATGCTGCCCTTACTATGCCATTTATATGTATTTCTGGAGACAAATCTGCCAATATGTTTACTCCTAGATCTCTCTCATTTTCTGTCTCTTGAAGTTGTACTCCAGCCACTGAGTAGTCAAGCTTGGGCCTTCTTGCACTTGTACCCATTCTCATTAGTGTGTGTGTGTGTGTGCAACCAGATCCTGTGCATATACTTTCATACGCAATATATTTTCATGTGTTACGGTTCGAGAACAGAAAAACCCGTAGGGTAAGCTCTTGCTACCACAGTTCGATATTTCTACAGTTGCAATACAATGAAATATGGAACTAACGTACGAGGTCAGTAATATTGGAAAGGTCTAATATTTTGACACTAAGGTAAACAATAAGGGAAAAACAATAATTCAGTCATATATATACCTTTCTAATGTTACTGACTTCACATGAGTTCCATATTTCATTGCATTTCATTTGAAGAAATACTGAACTGGGGGAACAAGTGCCGACCACGTGATTTTCCTGCTCTCGTATCGTAACATAAGAGAAAATATGTTTGAAAATGCATTCACAACAGTTTGCAACAGATTTCTATTCCAAGAACAGAACATAAACTTTATTATTAGAGAACGAAGGCGCATTTCCCATTATTCATGCTCATCTTTGCATTATTAGTGTTTTCATCTTTTTTACTTTATTTAATTCTCTCTCTCTCTCTCTCTCTCTCTCTCTCTCTCTCTCTCTCTCTCTCTCTCTCTCTCTCTGTACTACTATATCTTTGTATTCAGTATATTACGGTTTTTCAGCATAGCATGAAGCACTTTCTATATAAAGTTTATGCATAGATTTTATTACATCAGCTGCTTTTTGCATTTTCTTTTAATTTGCAGTTTGTATTGATATGATATTTTCAATGTCTTTTTATTTTTTATTTTTAGGTACTCTTCGGCGTTGATTGCAATATTCGTTCCCTAATTATTAGTTTCAACGAATGTTTTAATAAAGTCTACGTCTACCATAGGCCTAGGTTCATATAGATTTTTTTTGTGTACCATAGACCTACAAATGAAATTTTTTATTTTTGCTTTAAAAACTATAAAATACAGCATATATAACCTTGTTAGTTTTACAAAATATTTTTGGCCTCCTATGGATAGCCATATGAATGTATTAAAACGGACTACAATATTAATAATACTGTACATTTTCCTTCAAATTAATTATTCCTTTTTCATGGTATGGAGTCGTATGAAAACTTCATCGGTATGCTCACACTTATGCCACAAATACGAATACATACAGTTATCTTCAAACCCAGGTACAAATTTTCGTATTAAAACAATGGCAGAATATGGTGGTTAGGCTAAGCTGAGATGAATTTTTTTCTTATTATAAACAAATAAAAATAATATTTTCACAGTAAGATTTTCTCACTCCAGTACTGGAGTCTACATGGCATAGGCCTAGTCTCTTCCCGTTCAAAAATAAAGAAAACCAGTAGATAATAGATCAAGTATCATTCGTAAATTGTTTGGTTAGGATAGCTTTAGTTAACCTAAAGCTAGGTTAGGTTGATGCCTAATCTAATCTAACCTCACTTATCCTAACCTAATCTTACCTAACCTAACAATTCTTGGGATTATTTAATGTACTTGAAGTCGTTATATTTACTTGATCCTAGATAATTATTGATTTTAAAGAGTAAAATTTCCGTGGAATGAGTAGGAAAGAGAAGGCAGGAACAAAAAATTAAACAATAGCAACAACGTAATAGGCCTAACCCTCTAACCAAGCCTAAACTCCTAACCATGCCTACTCTTTTATGCAGTATAAACACTCAAGTCTTTAAAAATACAATAGTGCCTTAACATTCATAGATAAGTAAATATATATATTTTTTTCCACGAAAAAATATTCCATTTAGCCTAAATAGATCTTCTTCGTGGCAAAAATACTTAGCATCAGAGATCATTGTAAAGATGAATCGCATAATATACGGTAGGCCTAAAACTACTATTATTAATTGTAGAGGACTGTATACTGGTATACATTTCTCGGAACTCATGAAGAGTTGTTACCCCAATATTTTTGTAGGTCTTAATTCTTCAGCTGGGGTAAAGTTGAGGTCCATAATATTCAGTTAGTCGCTCTATATTGTGTATGGACTAGTCGTACACAGAACTTGACTGAATGGGAAACTTTATGTTTAATTAAAGGTAAATTTAATTATTTGAAATGGTTCTTGAATATTTGTTATGCAAGTAATATACAGAATATATTAACTAAAGAATTTTCCAATGTAATTTTGTAATCATTTAACAATTGTAAATATTGTACATTTGACATTTAAAAAATAAAAGGAAAAAAAGTTAGTCGCTGCTGATAAAAGACAAGCTAAACATTCTAACCTAACCTAACTGCTGATAAAAGCTAGGTCCCAATATTTCATGAGGTCCCATCACTGGCATAGACTATATGCTGGGACTATTACACATTACTTCGTAGCATAGGCCTTATATATATATATATATATATATATATATATATATATATATATATATATATATATATATATATATATATATATATATATATATATATATATATTCGGTTTTATGTATTCGGTTTTTACGTCACGAACTCCCTTTTCTACTAAGGGCTAGGACGATTGCCTTCTTACGAAGGACTTGTTTTGGCAGATGTAATCGTTACCCTGAGTGTATGCCCTTACTAACATATATATATATATATATATATATATATATATATATATATATATATATATATATATATATATGCGTGTGTGTGTGTGTGTGTTTTATGTTTTGAATGAACCTGCTCAGTTTTTCTCAGAATTCACACATTTTCGTGTGAAAGACATGATGGGCGGTACTGGGTACTTTTATTACCTAACCTAACCATATTAACGTAACTCTGTGATGCATACTTTAAGAAGGTGCATTTGGGTGTTTATAAGGAAACGCAATACATATCAAAAAGTGGTAGTAACGTTGATTTCTTGGGTAAGCTACAGAAGGGGTGCATAAAACGAATCATGACCGCTGTCCAGTTTACCAAATTACACTGCATGCATCAAACTGTGTAAGCAAAACGACTCATTGTAGGCAACTAAAAAGAACTCGTACTAACGAAGGACAAAATTTGGCGAACGCAGCCAAACGTTATACACACACTGTCACGCACGCATATGCTTCTTCAGTCATAGTTTATCAGACGACATACATACACCTGACCATAATATACATAACTAGAAAACTCAGTGATTCCAATTTCAAATACTTTCTAGAGACCTAGTAAATCTTCTTTAAACTTTTTATTTTTTCAATTTTAAGTTATATACACGTCTATGGAACATTTTCTGCTCTAGTGGACATAATATGTTAGCTCCATTTTAATTTGAAGCTATATAATCTTTTCTAATGGTCTGTTAACAGATCTGACATCAATCGATGTTAAATGAATTATATGGAATAATGTTATAGTATAGCTTTCAGCCTACAGGACAATGTATGTATGTTACAGAGAAATTAAGAGTTACTGACATTTTCAAACTAATAATTGAAAATAAAGTTAAATACCAGTTAGATGGTGGCATACATGTAGGCCCTAACATTTGACGACTAGAACCCAACAAATTGCGCAAGGAAAAGTATAATTATATTATCTTCAGAAGTGAATTTTAGCCTAATATTTTTTAATAAGAACAATCATATGTAGTAGGTTGGCCCATGGCATCAATCGCCCGTTGCAATACTTCAGCTGAAGAGTCTTTTTGGACTTAATTAAAACTGTCCAGGACAGTTCGATGTTAAGTCTTCCTTCAGTTACGGTTCTCTTTCTTTGCCTACATCAACACCGAATATTCTTGGATATTCGTTACACAACTCTTACTATCCCTTCACATCTGACAAGTCACAATACACTCCCCCATCTCTGTTTCTCTTTATGTTTGCTTCGTAAAACAAAAAAAAGAAAAGAAAAAACTAAGTTTACGAAAGGTATTTTCAAGTAGCGGAAGAAAATCTTAAAAGAGAGCAAATAGTCGCTTGAAGTAGAGACGAGTTGACAGCGAAATAGAAAAAAAAACTAATCTTGTCCTTCCACGAGCATTTTTTTCTTGTCTTTTTAATGTTACGTTGTGATAATTTGGTGGTATTTCAGGGCAAGTTTTTCATGTTTAATACATATATTCCCTTTTACTGTTAATATAATTCCTCATTAAATGACGGAGTGTCCAGCCTTTCGTCTCATACTTGGGGTTCCACTACTACCACTAATAATAATAATAATAATAATAATAATAATTATAATAATAATAATAGTTGTGGAATGGAATTAGAATAATAAAAAAAAAGAAAAAAAAACTGATGCTGGCGACATCTTGCGAATTAGCTTGAAACATTGTTCGGAGGCACCAAAATGGACGCCGACCGAGTCTCTTTCGAGAAGTTTTTATATTATTATTAGTGTTTTAGATAAGAGTTGATCCAACGATAAAGTAAATAATACATTTACATAAACTGTAGAATAACTTCCATCTAGTAAGTACCGCGAGTGTCAGTACAAACGAAATCAAGCACTATTTGCTGTTAGAGTAGTTCTTTACATAGCCTAATAGCATTAAGGCAAAACTGCTTGATGTCATTGTGAGGTTTAGCCTAATTTCTAAATAAATAACCAATTTATGGTTATTATTAAAGATACCCTATTAGAAGTTAATTATTTTAGTGATATGTAAATGAATACTTATTCTAATGTTATTGCTTTTAAAAAAAGAATGGTAAAGATTCGTTTAATGCACCCCTACAACACTTGAATTTGTACAGCATTTCATAGTTATTCTTTGACATTTATGTCTCAAACTCACGTCACCCACACCTGGAAAACCGTTACTTTCGTACAAATTACGCAAATGAAATTTATTGATAATTATTAAAATTAAGGAAAACCAGTTGAGGGTACCGTTATATACCCGAATCGACCCAATTAAGATACTGACTAACGTACCTAGCCTAACCCAACCTAGGAATTTCGCGTTGTTATTTCAGAACAGAAGGAAATTTAGAGGAGATAACTTGGAAGGATAATATATATATCTCTCTCTCTCTCAGGTGGATTCATTATAACGGTCTTACAGATCCTGAAACGTCATATAATGCTGGCGTCACACATAGCCAAAACTCCCGACCCGACTCTTAAGACCGCGTTCCGACGGAATCTTCGCTCAATGCTTGGAGATCCGGCAGATTTTTTAGCCGACAGGTGCATTCCTGTGCCTGTCGGAAGTGCGTCATACGTCCTCGTAAGCATTCCTATGGATCGTAATTGCAATCGTACGGAGTAGTTTGGACGCGTAATTTAGCGTACGACTGATCATACGCAAACGTAAGTCATCATAGAAAACGGGAAATTTAAATTTTTGACTATTACGACTGGGCCAACCATGCTCCCGACGATCCCTACCCATCGTAGGGGAACGTACACGTTCGTAGGGGGTTGTTCATTTTCATTATTTTATACTGAGAAGATATTAAGTTTAATATTTTACATTTAATAATGTAGTTATATTTACCCTTACTTTTCCATTTATATAATTATGTTAGAATTGATCCTAGTGAACAATAAATATATATATATATATATATATATATATATATATATATATATATATATATATATATATATATATATATATATATATATATATATATATATATATATATATATATATATATATATATATATATATATATATATGGGATATTTGTGAAAGTATAACCCTGATTTATATATTTGGCACTTCAGCTACTTATATATATAAGTAAATATATGTTGGCCATGTATGTTAATATATTTCATACATTTTGTTTGACACATTTATGGATTTGATTAATTCATATTTTGATATGAGGGAAAAAATAAATGCACATCATATCAAGAACACAGTGAAAGAAATGAGGAATTATATGAGACATTTACCTATAAAGAGCTTGATATATATTAAGAATGATTGTTATATTTTGTACATAGAAAGCAGACAGGAAATGTTCTTTTTTTCTTAATGCTCACTCAAAGAAACGTGTCTGTACATTAACATCAAACAACAATAACAACAACAGCAACAACAACAATAATAATAATACTATAATAATAATAATAATAATAATAATAATAATACTATAATAATAATAATAATAATAATAATAATAATAATAAAAGAAGAAGAAGAATATCGTGCTAAAACAATAAGAAATGCGGCAAGCGGAGCAGGAAAACTGAACGCCCAGGACTGGGTAGTCAGAAATGAGACCACGCATGCGCGCGCTGTCTTTTCGTACTGCGCTGCCAGACGTATAAGCGAATTTTTAAATTTTTAACGGTTCCAGACCCGGAGGACTGCGTACGCCGGGTAGGATCGATCCTCTGGATCGTACACGGGCGTACGCCTTCTCCTACGCCCGCGTACTATCAAGAAGATCGATCTTCCCCGTTGTACGCAGTCTTCTACGACTGATTTGGTCTTCTGAATCACGGAGATTATTGGGTGCAGCAGCCAATTATCGTAGGCCCTCCACGACGGTTCAGGACACCCTCGATTTTTTTAAACTACGTAGGACCGTTAGGATTCCGTCGTATGCGGACGAAAAATTACACCCGATTATCGTAATGACGTCATTGCTGCCGGGAGGATTCCGTCTTCAGACGGTTTTAAGAGTCGGGTCGGGAATTTTGGCTATGTGTGACGCCAGCATAAGTTTTTAGCTTGTGTATCTATCACTCAGTTGACAAGTACATCCTATCTATTTATATTTGGTTAGATAAATAGATAGATAGATATATAGGTAATAGGTCTATACATTATTTATTTATTTATTTAAATATTTATCTATATTTATCAGTACTTATCTTTATTTGCTTTCTCCAATTTCATGTGGGATCACTAAATCTAACCTCTCTCTTTTCCACGTTGTTGGCTAGTTAGGTCTCAGATTTTGTCAGAGTCTTTACAGGCGAATTCCCTTCTTGACATTAAATTTTTTCAATTGTTCGGGGCTTGGGACCGGTACCAGGTGCGCTGGCTCGCGCTCTCAGTGGCTGCATATATATATATATATATATATATATATATATATATATATATATATATATATATATATATATATATATATATATATATATATATATATATATAATATATATATATATATATATATATATATATATATATATATATATATATATATATATATATATATATATATAGATAGTAAAATATGTTTGTTTGTTCTTTGATTTTAATTTAAAGAGTAGACGCGCATAAGAAAGCTTTTATTGATTAAATGGATGAGTTCCAGATATTTTATAGTCAAACTCCAGAAGAAAGCACACGCACAAACACACACTCGCACGCACAGATTACAATAGAAACTTGTATCGCAGCTAGGTTTTTTTTTTATAAGGCTGAGGAATGTTCAAATTACCGTTATTAATTTGACAATATTTAATATTTTCGATAAACTATAGCTATTAGCGTTAGTTATGCTTTCAACTACAAGTATATAATTCTCGAGTTTAGAACACAGGTCTGTGAGCAATGATTAATCAGGGGAGAGAGAGAGAGAGAGAGAGAGAGAGAGAGAGAGAGAGAGAGAGAGTTCCCTCGTGTGAGCTTCACTTAAGCATTATACATAATTTTCTTGTATATATTTTTTTTTATATATGAGTGTGGGTATACATTTTCTTACCCCCCACACACACACTGTATGTGCCTGTTGGTATATATTAAATGTATGTATGTCTGTGGGCATGCATTTTTTTATGTGCATGTATCTCTGGGTATTTTTTTGTATATGTGTGGGTATACATTTTATGTATATTTGCCAATGAGTGTGCATTATCTGGATGTGTCAGTGGGTATACATTATGTCTGAGTTCGTGTATTGTCTGTATCGTATAGTATTAACTGATTATTTTCATACCGTTTTCCCTGTTGTTGATGTAATAAACAATATTACTTTTCTTCTATTTTGTTTGCTTATATTATGTAAGCAAAAGTAGCCTCATAAGAATAAGGAAATTATCATTTAATAAAATTTATATTTTCAAATAATACTGTATAAAATCAAGTCGAGAATATCTAAGCTTATTCTCTATTGATTGTTTGATTTATTAATTAATTAATTAATTAATTAATTAATTTATTTATTTATTTATTTATTTATTTATTTATTTATTTATTCCATTCATTTATTTTTTATTTTTATGTTCATAAAGATGACCAACAGTTCTTAAGTCCAAAGCATCTTAGTAATAAGTAGTAGTATATTGTTTTTGTAATGCTATAGACATTTTTTTTTATGCCCCATTATGGAGGTGGACACAGAAAGATAGAACCAGGAAAATTAATGCTGGATGCCCTTGTTAACTGCCTGGGGTGGGCTCTGGTACCTCCCAAGTGGAGTAGTCTAGTTACTACGCTACCGCGGTCCCCAGTAGTGATGGGAAAACATATTTTATATTGCTATGCATATAGCATAAAAGGGGAGCGCCGTAGCGTAGTGGTAGAATGTTAGACTCGGGAGGTGACGAACCCTTGTTCCAGACTAAACTTTAGGAAGGGCATCCAGCCTTAATACTCAAGCTTCAATTCGTTTGTGCCCTCCCTCATTTGAGGACTAAGAGTGACGTAAACGTATAATATAATCATAAGTATTTCATAAAAAAACGTAAGATTAGGTTTTTTAGAAGCACATGTAAATAGTATAATTTGTTAGAACAATAATAACTTGTTTTCTTGTGGTTTAAGGTGAAAAGTTACTATGTAATTGAAGTAAAGTTGTTAGCTGACATTGGAGAGAGAGAGATAGAGAGAGAGAGAGAGAGAGAGAGAGAGAGAGAGAGAGAGAGAGAGAGAGAGAGAGAGAGAGAGAGAGAGAGAGAGAGAGAGAGAGAGAGAGAGAGAGGAATTCAATACTAGACGCTATGTATAGTAGCATAATCTCAATACTCTTTCGCATATTTTTCATATTTGTGTACAGCATATCGTGATATATATATATATATATATATATATATATATATATATATATATATATATATATATATATATATATATATATATGGTAGGAAAAGCCCATTAAATAAAACAACGAAAATATATATATAAAAAGTACTTATTAATTTCGTGACCTTACCAGTTCAGTGTTATTAATATATATATATATATATATATATATATATATATATATATATATATATATATATATATATATATATATATATATATATATATATATATATATATATATATATATATATATATATATATATATATATATATATATATGCACACTCAGGGTATCCAGAGAGTTTACCATAGTGTCTCTCCAGATTTATAGAACATTTCACCCTATTTTTTAAATGTATATTTTTGTATTTAGGCCTATAGCAACAATATGAAAAATCTCTAATAACGTTCTGTAAAATAGGGCGAAACATTTTGAAAAATCTGATGAAAAGTCCTAGCATATCAGACGAAACATTCTGTAAATTCGGGTGAAACCCTCTTAACACCCCAGTCTACTCTGGGAAGTAGAACAGTGTCGAAAGTCAAAATATCGAAAGACAAAAGTGTCGAAAGAACTTAATCTAACCTAACCTAACCTAGCCTTTCGACACTGACCTTTTCGACACTTTGACCTTTTGACAGTGTCTGCGCACGATGTTATGTACGTGAAAATTATGAATATAGTTCTGTGTGTTTGCACCTTAGAATACTTCTTGTTGCGTGTGTATGTCCACATTTTGTTTTATTTCTTCGTTCTGTTTTTTTTTTAAGCCCGCTTAATCAGGATTAATACACGTACGCCATCGCGGTTGAAGGCAGAGTTATTTATCGCTATTATAATAATTTATATATTAAGGATAATCATTGCAATGGTCTTACTTTGCATAATGTGGGCTTAATTGTTTTGAAATGTTCTTGGAAGCTAGATTCTTCTTCTTCTTCTTCTTCTTCTTCTTCTTCTTCTTCTTCTTCTTCTTCTTCTTCTTCTTCTTCTTCTTCTTCTTCTTCTTCTTCTTCTTCTTCTTCTTCTTTTATTATTATTATTATTATTATTATTATTATTATTATTATTATTATTATTATTATTATTATTATTATTATTATTATTGTTGTTAATATTATAATGGGCGAGATTACTCTTATTATTATTATTATTATTATTATATAAAAATTAAGCTTTCGCTTTCCACTGTGAGCATTTTTAAGACTCTAATGAACTTTCTTGTTAAAGAGCTATATGCTTCTACTGTCTGCTTGGTTCTGTTCGCTGATTATCTCATATCGGAGAACCGTCCCTCGGTTGGGCCATGTCAGCCCCACCCCCACCTCCATCCCCATCCCATAAAAAAAGGGGTCTTGCAGCTCTCACGTAATAAAAGAGGACTCTTGTAATGATGAGTAACCCCCAAAACGTTAAATAACCCCGTAAATTGTTGGGTTAGGTTAGGTTAGGTCTGATTATGTTAATGCTTAACCTAACCTAACATTACCTAACCTAACAATTTATGGGTTTATTTCATGTCTTGGGGGTTACTCGTATTTACAAGCTCCTCAAAGAGTATTCGAGAAAAGAAATGTGGACAAGATAAAAAACTTTAATATTATTCAGCTTATTAAAGCTAATGCTAATTAAGGTCTAATTACATCAAATAAAATTAAATTGAATTTGCAGTTGTTTATTGCAATACCATCCATTAGAGTTTTATTGTTCTCTAATGACTGTTTCTCACTTGAAATGAATCATTAAAGCGGTGATTCGACTCTACGGGAATCCGGAATGTATAAAAAAAAAAACTATATTGCAACGCCTTTTTAATTATACACCACAAACCAATGCATATGGGTCGTTTCGCTACACCTAACGAGCAATTCGGCTCTATTAATGGGTCGTTAACGACACCTGATAACATGAAAATAATGATATTTTATATGTTATTAGACCTGGAGTGGTATCATAAATTATGTTTGATTTATGTTTTGAATACTAGTAGTTAGAGTATATATATTTATATTACTTGTATAGGGTCATAATTTTGATGTGTTGGGAATAATTAGGAGTTATATATTGTTTCTGGGTCCTGTACTCGCTTTTTGCAATAAGTAAACATATTCTTTATGTACAAATTGTGGTTCTGGGTATATTTGCAAAAGAAATCACACTTTTTGTGTGTTCTTTGCACATTCTAAAGACGAATAACTTCTATGAATATGCATTGTTAAGATATTTAACTCGAAATTCATCATGTAAGAATGATTAGCACCGTAAAGCTATTTGTAAAATTAGTTGAAATTAATTACTCTACCCGGCTGCCTTTCACAAACATACCATCTAGAAAAAAAATCAGTTTGATGCCATAATTAACGTCATTTGAGTGCCTATAGTGTAAAATAAATCATGCATATCATTTTCTTTGGATATTCGTAACACAAATAGCACTTCCCCAAGTTACCCTAACCAATAATGAGGGATATATCGCTGAAGTAACAAATACTTGTGCACCACTTGAATTGACAGCAAACTGTCTTTTACACACAAATAAAGTGGAATAGTGGCAACCACTTGAAATAACAGCATTTTGGCTTTTATGTCAAAATGAAGGAGAATGCTGGTGCCAATTTGAAATTACAGCAAATTAGTTTTTGTGCCTAAATGAAGTGGAATGCTGGCGTCCACTTAAATGACAGCAAATTAGCTTATGCACCATATGATGTGGAATACTGGCGCCCACTTGCAATAACAGCAGATTGATTTCTCTTCCCAGATGAAGTGCATTACTGTCGCCAACTTGAAATTGCAGCAAATTGGTGTCATGCACAAATGAAGAGGAATGCTGTAACTCACTTAACAGAATATTGACTTTTGCATCATATGATGTGGAATACTGTGACCCATCTGCAGTAAAAAGAAATTGTGGGTTTCTTCCCAGTAAAGTGAAATATTAACGTTCGTTTGATATAGCAGATGGTAGCTTTTCACCCAAAATGAAGTGAATCATAGGCATTTCACCATATGAAGTGTCCACTTTAGATAACAACAAGTTGGCCTTTGCATCCAAATGTAGTGGAATATTCTCAGAAATATCAAAAGATTGGCATTTTTACCCAAATGGAGTAAAATATTGGGCTTTTTATGAGTGTGACACTGGAAAGGGCAAAGAAAATTGCCCTCATGGGGCCCGGCCACAATAAAGACGAGAAAGTAAAAAGAAAGAGATGGAGAGTGTTGTGACCTGTCAGATGTGAAGGAACAGTTAGAGACGTATATCGAATAAACCAGAATATGCAGTGTTGTTGTAGGACTTATTTGAAGTAACAGAAATATAGTTTGCATTCGGTGAAGTAGGATAATTTTACCCGGTTGAAACAATAGGAAATTTCCTTTGCACTCAAAGGTACCCAGTTGATATATCAGCAAGCTGTCTTTTTGGCCTCAGATGAAGTTGAATAATTTGGCCCTCTTGAAAAAAAAAACATATTTGCTTTTGCGGTGTTAAAAAAAAAAAAGGTAAAGATAACTAACCCCCAGAGAGGTGACAGAGCTCCAACCTGTCTGTGTCCACCCCCATAATGGGGTGGACACAGAAAACGGCAACATTGATAGCATATAACACCATGAAATGTTAGATAAAGCCCCCTGAAATCTGGATAAGTTGGAGAAAAAGCACCCCAGCTTATCGTTAAGTAAAACAAACCTTTCAGCTGTATCTGCTATTCTAGGAATGAACGCATTTTATCTGAATGCCACTATGTTCATATTACAGATTCCTCCAACCCCGACCGGGGTAAAAATTATTCATGTTTTCACAAATGGTAATGTGTTTATTTGATTATTGTTGGTCCCAAATGAGATTGAGATTTGAATTAAATGCGAAAACGAAGCCACGAGTGAGGTTGGGGGAATATGCAATATGAACAGAGTGGCATTCCGATAAAATTCGTTCATTCCTGGATATCTCTAAGTGTTCTTTCAAAAGTTATAAGACGTAACTAACGTAACCTTATAACATCTGTCACAGCATGTTTGTTTGCCTGTCACTATGAATCCCTGTTTTCGGGATGGACACAAACAGGTTGGAATTGGGGAATTAATCTGGATGTCCATCCTATCACCCCGCGGTGGGCTGGATGACTGGTCTGTCATTCCCAAATCGAGTGCTCTAGCCACTGCGCTACCGCAGTTCCCATCTTTATACCTGGTATATTTAGATATTACAGAAAAGAATTTGTAAATATGAATAACTCTAAATACCAAAATAATAAAAATAGCATATTTAAATAAGATATAATTGTGTAGTCACCGTGGCTCAAACGGTAGCGTCCGCGACTCTGAGGCGTCATGTCGAGGGTTTGCGCCCCGTCACGGTCTGAGTTTAGCAAGGGCATGCACTCAGGGTAACGATTACTTCTGCCAAAACAAGTCCTTCGCAAGAAGGCAACCGTCCTAGCCCTTGGTTGAAAAGGGAGTAGGTGACTTAAAATCGGAACAATTAAATAAGATATCATTCTCATGGGAAGGTGCTGGGGGAGGGGGGTAAATTTTATTTGTATAAAATTCTTTTATTCTCATCACTTAATGTAATGAGAAAATGCATTACTCTAGCTGAATACAGTTAAAAAATTTTTTTTTCAATTAAATAAAAATACAGCTTATTTTTTTTTTTAATGTTTCTTGTCACCCTTACTTCCCATTATGGGTGCTGGATGCCCTTCGTTGCGCCCCACGGTGAACTAGATCGCTTGTCTGTCACCACCTGACTCGAGCATTTTACAACTGCGCTACCGTGGGTCCCCAGAATATAAAATATATTTGTATTATGATGTGGACGAAACGGCGAATTTGCATCAGAAAAGAGAGAAGAAAAAAAAAATTCAGAGTTCAATTAAAATTCCTAAGTAGGTATTTTTTGCATGATTCGCAATAAAACGTAAATAAATGAACAGAATAGAGAAACGAACGAAATAAATGAACGTAAAGAACGTGTTAGGTAATTAGCTATGGTATTCCAGTTCCTATCTGCTAATTAAGCCTTTGCTTTGGCACTGGGTATGAAATAGTATTTACCTCTTTTTTTTCTTTTTTTTTTTGGTCTGTACTCTTTAAGTGTTTAGAAAGCTCTTTAGTGTCATTAGAATGAATAATAGATTCCTCGGAGGTCTGTGAAATGAATTTTTGTTCTTAATAATAATAATATGATAATAATAATAATAATGTTAGTAATAGTTATAATAATATTAATAATAATAATAATAATGATAGTAATAATTATAATAATAATAATAATAATAATAATTATAATAATAATAATAATAATAATAATAATAATAATAATAATAATAATAATAATAATAATAATAATAATAATAATAATAATAATAACAATAATAATAATAATAATAATAATACTCATCATCATCATCATCATCATCATCATAATAATAATAATAATAATAATAGAGTGAGAATGTGGAATTTTATATATGAAGTCAATATATAAACATGGAATTACCGACTGTAATACTAATGAATCTGTGTCATCATTACTTTGTATTCTATATCTATCTGTCTATCAGTCTTTATATCTATATATCTGTCCAAATATCTGCTTAACTACTCAATCATATCCCAGTATATCTAATCAATGTCTATCCAGTTATCTATCTGTATAACTGACTGTTTTCTCTTATAAGTATCATTACATATGTATATATTAATCTGTCTAACTCTCTAACTATCTATCTTTTTAATTGAATATCCATCTATCGACCTATCTCTATATCTATCTATAGTTTTAGACACATAATCACTACTTTCATATATATATCTCAAGTTATAATAGTAAAAAAAAAATAGATAAGAAAAAAAATAGAAATAGAAAATTATCTATGTAATTATCTAGTATCTACTTCCATAAAACACTTAAATTCCCGTGAACGGTTCCTAAATATACCATGAAAGTCAATAAATAACTAATTGGCAACTCCCCGTCTATAATTTAGCGTTCAAATTCATAATAATTACAGCGAGATTACCACTGGTTTGGACATGTATTGTGAACGTAAAATTGCGAAAATTGAATGTTGAGATATGAGCCTCGGTTTCCCAAAGAGTATTTTTGAGAAAGATTATATAAAGTACGTCAGGTTGTTATTATATTTAGCACGACGTTACGTTTAATCGCCTCTATTGGACCGATACGTCAGGGTTAATAATGCGAAACAATAATAAAAACGAAAATCAATATTGAAACTTTCTCTCGGATTTGTTATTAATTGGAGGTGTGGCCTTCTGTGGATTTTGATTTCTGCAGATACTGATAATATATATATATATATATATATATATATATATATATATATATATATATATATATATATATATATATATATATATATATATATATATATATATATATATATATATATATATATATATATATATATATATATATATATATATATATATATATATATATATATATATATACATATACACGCACGCACGCACATACATAAACATATGAATATATATATATATATATATATATATATATATATATATATATTATATATATATATATATATATATATATATATATATAATGTCATGTAGTAGGTTGGCTCATGGCACCAGCCGCCCGTTGCGATACTACACTTGAAGGTTTTTTTGAACTTAAATAGGTCTGTCCAGGACAGTTCGATGTTAAGTCTTCAGTTACGGTTCGTTTTCTATGCCTACATCAACACTGAATATTCTTGGATATTCATTACACATCTTTTATTATCCCTTCACATCTGACAAGTCATTACACTCTCAATCTCTGTTTCTCTTTACTTTATGTATGCTTCGTGCCCAGGCTCGATGAGGGCTGTTTTATTTTATGATTTTTTTTGGCCTGTCCTGGCGTCACAATCATATATATATATATATATATATATATATATATATATATATATATATATATATATATATATATATATATATATATATATATATATATATGTGTGAGTGTGTGTGTGTGTGTGTGTGTGTGTAAGTATGTATATGTGCGTACATATATACATCCAGACATGTATGGAAACACACACATACACGTATTTTAATTTCATCAGCAACCTTTTATCCCCATGGAGCTAGGAGGAGTGTTTTGGCTTGTGGTGAATATGTGTTCTTTGGCTCGGGCACCCCCCTTTCAAGGGATATTAGAGTGATTGCATATAAAAAAGCAAAACCAGTTCATCAGATATTTAGGTTATCCTTTTGGCTTAACCCCTGTCAAATCAGCATGGTCATTGAGTGTGTGGGGTTGATGATAGGAGCTGTAAGGTGCACTTCTATAAAGGGGGGTTTACACGGTCAAACGGTTCGTCGAACGCGGTTCGACAGACAAGTGTTTGAAGTGATATTCGAACGTGTGAACGGGGTATTTGGTTGTCGAACACGTTCCATGTTCGACAACCAAATACCCCGTTCACACGTTCGAACATCACTTCAAACACTTGTCTGTTCTGTCGAACCGCGTTCGACGAACCGTTTGACCGTGTAAACCCCCCTTAAGGGATAAATTACCTATCTCGCAGCATCTGTGTTAGAAAGAAGTAACATATATGAATAATTAAGTACATAAATGAATTAGGTAATATAGAATAATTTAATATGAAATAGTAAATAAACGTGTTGTGTTTGGTGACAGTGGAAGTGGTTCTACAAAATTAATGATGTAGATAGAAGATAAAATAGGTATAAGTAAAAAATTAGTAAATTGTGTCAGGGACACAAATTTTACGTTCTGTGTCACTCTTAGTTCCCATTTGGGGGATGGATATGGATGGCCCAAAGATGGGGAGTTAAGGCTGGATGACCTTCTTAACGACCTCACCGTGAGCTTGAAAGTGAGACCGTCACCTCTCGAGTCTATTACTTACTTCTACGCTATCCTAAATAGATTAATAGATAAGTAAACACATAAACTAGAACATATCCTAAATAAACACACAAACTAAAACATTTCCTAAATATACAGGTAAATAAATAGATAAATAAATAGAATAAAACATGCTGCACCCGAACTGAATTGGTGAGGGGTAATTGCGCCAAGATTTATGGCCAGTCAAACTCTCTTTCTGATCCAGTAGCTGCTGCTTCTTGCTTCTAATCTTGTATGAGGGAGACCCGATGAACAGGATGGGTCCAGATTCCTCTCAACTTAAATTTATGAGATGAAGTTCTATCCGATTTTTACGATCACTTCTTACTTGAGTTTTTCAATACTCTCGCAGTCAGATTTTCTTCTTCTTCTTCTTCTTCTTCTTCTTCTTCTTCTTCTTCTTCTTCTTCTTCTTCTTCTTCTTCTTCTTCTTCTTCTTCTTCTTCTTCTTCTTCTTCTTCTTCTTCTTCTTCTTCTTCTTCTTCTTCTTCTTCTTCTTCTTCTTCTTCTTCTTCTTCTTCTTCTTCTTCTTCTTCTTCTTCTTCTTCTTCTTCTTCTTCTTCTTCTTCTTCTTCTTCTTCTTCTTCTTCTTCTTCTTCTTCTTCTTCTTCTTCTTCTTCTTCTTCTTCTTCTTCTTCTTCTTCTTCTTCTTCTTCTTCTTCTTCTTCTTCTTCTTCTTCTTCTTCTTCTTCTTCTTCTTCTTCTTCTTCTTCTTCTTCTTCTTCTTCTTCTTCTTCTTCTTCTTCTTCTTCTTCTTCTTCTTCTTCTTCTTCTTCTTCTTCTTCTTCTTCTTCTTCTTCTTCTTCTTCTTCTTCTTCTTCTTCTTCTTCTTCTTCTTCTTCTTCTTCTTCTTCTTCTTCTTCTTCTTCTTCTTCTTCTTCTTCTTCTTCTCTTCTTCTTCTTCTTCTTCTTCTTCTTCTTCTTCTTCTTCTTCTTCTTCTTCTTCTTCTTCTTCTTCTTCTTCTTCTTCTTCTTCTTCTTCTTCTTCTTCTTCTTCTTCTTCTTCTTCTTCTTCTTCTTCTTCTTCTTCTTCTTCTTCTTCTTCTTCTTCTTCTTCTTTCTTCTTCTTCTTCTTCTTCTTCTTCTTCTTCTTCTTCTTCTTCTTCTTCTTCTTCTTCTTCTTCTTCTTCTTCTTCTTCTTCTTCTTCTTCTTCTTCTTCTTCTTCTTCTTCTTCTTCTTCTTCTTCTTCTTCTTCTTCTTCTTCTTCTTCTTCTTCTTCTTCTTCTTCTTCTTCTTCTTCTTCTTCTTCTTCTTCTTCTTCTTCTTCTTCTTCTTCTTCTCCAATTATCTTTGTTGACCTGGAAACCTGCTAGGCACATATTTATTGAGGTATCTACTGAACTTACAAAGTGGATCCCACTACCCTCTCCTGATCCAGTTAGCTCTGGCGAAGAGAGAAACTGTACTATCTTGGGAGCTCGAACTCGAGACCTCCTAGGTAGCAGCCAAGCGGTATATCCTTTGGAATACCCTAGGGTTTTTAGAACGATGTGTGTGTGGTATAAAAAATTCAAAACTGGACTGTTGCTAATTATACCCGGCGGGCGTGTTTTTATTCCTGAATGAGTATTTGTGTTTTTGTGTATGTGTTTGATAAAAGAATTTTGCTCATAACTTCAAAAGATATTTATGTTTTTTGTATGTTTGTGCGTATGTGTGTTTGAAAAGGATTTTTTTTTTTTTTTTATCAAAACTGAGGTCAAATTGTTTACTTTAAATAGTTCAAGAAGAGGATTTGAGGCATGTCTTGAACACCCAAAATGGATATGAAAAGTTAATAAAACAATGTTTGGTTTAGTCCTCTGGAGTACTGTACATTGAAGAACTATTATTATTATTATTATTATTATTATTATTATTATTATTATTATTATTATATTTTTTTTTTTTATTATTATTATTACTATTATTATTATTATTATTATTATTATTATTATTATTATTATTATTATTATTATTATTATTATTATTATTATTTTTATAATAATAATAATAATAATAATAATAATAATAATAATAATAATAATAATAATAATAATAATAATGGATTGATGGATTCGGTTTTACGTCACGAACTCCCTTTTCTACTAAGGGCTAGGACGGTTGCCTTCTTACGAAGGACTTGTTTTGGCAGATGCAATCGTTACCCTGAGTGTATGCCCTTACTAACCTCAGTCCGTGACGGGGCGCGAACCCTCGACCTGCCGCCTCAGAGTCGCAGACGCTACCATTTTGCCACGGAGACTATTATTATTATTATTATTATTATTTTATTATTATTATTATTATTATTATTATTATTATTATTATTATTATTAATTATACTACTACTACTACTACTACTACTACTACTACTACTACTACTACTACTACTAATAATAATAATAATAATAATAATAATAATAATAATAATTATTATTATATTATTATTATTATTATTATTATTATTATTATTATTATTACTACTACTACTACTACTACTACTACTACTACTACTACTACTACTACTACTACTACTACTACTACTACTACTACTACTACTACTACTACTACTACTACTACTACTACTACTACTGTTAGATGAGTGTTGCTTTGCATTATTAAAAGCACAGGAGTAATAAATATCTCAAATCCAATCTCCAGAAACCCCCCATTTTTGGGAAAGGGGGGAGACTAGTAAGGATTGAACAAATGAAACTAATTGCCTGCAACTCCATGGCTAGATCGGTTCAAAACTGGTCTGCCAAAAGTTGTTATGAGATGATTAAATGAAGGTGATTTTCTGAGACAAAACTGACCTGAGTCGGCCTTGAGTCTTGTAGGATGAATAAACTTTATTTTAATCAAGGAAAGAGGATCCCCTCTAATAGGTATGGAGGGACTGTCCTTGCCTGGTCATTTTAGTTTGAGATAGATTAGGTTGGGTTGATTTATTGGTATTATTTTAGTTATGGAGATTCTTAAGAGGGCCCGGGGCTAGAGAGGTTAGGTTTAGATTATGTTAGGTTAAGACGCACCAAAAATGTTTTTTCGACACTTTGTGGAATAAGAGAATAATCCCCTCTTCTAAAAATGTACCGATTTTTATTTATTTTTCATTCGGGGGGTAGACACAGACGGATTGAGTTCGGCAGCAGTACTGTTATCTCCCGAGTCGAGCACTCTGCCGGTTACGCTTTGGTGGTCCCCATGATTAGGTTAATAGATGAATGGTCTTATCTTTAGTAGGGGCCGCGGTAGCTTAGTGGTAGAGCACACGAGTCGGGAAGCGACTAACGTGGATTATAGCCCACCGGGAGTGTTGGAAAAGGCATTCAGCCTTGATCTCCTAGCTATAACGCTTCTGTGTCCACCCCCATTATAATGGAGACTAATTATAACACCTTAAATGGCGCTATGTGAAGGAGGGATTGTCTTTACTACTGAATTACTGGGGGGATTACTTAGACTTGATCAGTAAAGTAGAAATATTAATATTTTTGCCATTTTATGTAACTATGAGTCACCAGGAATGGGGGTGGACGCACACACATTGGAGTCTGGGGATTAATGCAGTTTCCCTTAACACTAACCTCTCTATATGTAAACTGATATCCACTTCTCTGTTCTCTAAGTTAAGAACTAATTATTCTCATTGAAAGGACAACAAATATGGTGATGATGCCGATAATAACGATCCTGTATCGAGTGTTATTATTAATACTTTATTATTAACATTATTGTTAACATTTTTATTACAGCATTATTATTTTTTTGGAAAGCTACATTTAATTTAACTGTATGTATTACCCTCTTACTTATTAGTTCAGTTACATGTCTACTTATAAGATACTCTTAATTATAGAAGAATAACCATTGTACAAAAATGGAAATAAATGTTTGTTTGTTTGTATGATTAAGACGGGATGTTCTTTCTAACATTCTATGATGGGTTCAAACTCGTGTCAGTCGCCTCCCAAATCACGCTCAACTGAATTACCAATCCTCCTTTGCGGAGCTGAAAAACTCATGGCAAGGCGAATTCAGATTATATATACTAGAAGCCATCCACTGGGGGGATCAAAGCCTGCACAACACGGTGATGATCCCAAGCTCAGATCAGTGGAGAGGGTTCGTGTCAGGAAGGGCATCCGACAGTAAAACTTTGCTGGAATATTAAACCTTACCCTCCAAGGAGTTAGTGAGAAACAGCGACCCTATACATTCACAAGAAAACTGTCGATAAATGATATTAGTTGTCGAGTTTAATAAACGTGGCACATTTTATTTATTTATTTATTTATTTATATATTTATTTATGTATTTATTTATTTATTTTTTAATTAATGTATTTATTTAATTGTTTAATAATAAATTCGTTTATTTATTACTGAACATGGTAATTTGATTATTTATTTATTTGTTTATATTTATTAATATATATGTTATTATGTAGTATATGTATTTATTAAATGCAGTTTCTTTCTTTATTATATTTATGTGTTATTCCTGTTAAGCTTATTGTTCACTGTTGAAAGTGTCGACTAAATGGGGGGGGGGGAGTGGGATTAGGAATTCCCATATTTCAATATTTGTAATAAATCAGGAATGTGTTGAGAGAGTTAGTAATTATAAGTACCTGGGATATGTGATAGATAATCAACTAAAAGGAAAGGAAAATACTGACTTGGTGTTAAAAAAATGTAATCAACGGCTTCATATTATGCGCGTACTAAATAATGTACACATAAGTAGGAAGATAATTAGCTTGTTCTATAAATCCATTATTTAATCTGTAATCAATTTCTCATTAACCACCTGGTATGGAAAATTGTCGTGTAAAGACAAAAATAGGCTTTTAATAATTGTTAAAAAGAGCCGGAAATTAGGGGCAGTTACTGAACCAATAGACACTCTGTATCAGGAAGGAGTATTTAAAACAAGTAGAAAATATCATGCAGGATCGAACTCATCCACTGCACAACTGCTACACTTTTTTTAAGATCTGGAAGAAGGCTAGCATTGCCGGCACAACGTACAAATAGATATAAAAAATCCTTCATTCCAAAGAGTATTTTACTTTTTAACAATTTAAAAGTGGTACACATGAGATAAGTCATTATATCACTGTGATGGATCGGTTTTTAAAGTGATGGATATCTTAAGGTAGCGTTATGGGCGTATGTATGTGTGTGTGTATGGGTGTGCATGTTTGTATATTGGTGTGTGTGTAATTGGGTAGGTATGTGGATATGTATATGTAAATGCGTATGTGTATGTACATATATATTTATATATATATATATATATATATATATATATATATATATATATATATATATATATATATATATATACACACACATATATATATATATATATATATATATATATATATATATATACATATATATATATATATATATATATATATATATATATATATATATATATATATATATATATATATATATATATATATATATATATATATATATATATATATATACATATATATATATATATATATATATATATATATATATATATATATATATATATAATATACATATACATATATATATATATATATATATATATATATATATATATATATATATATATATATATATATATATATATATATATATATATAGCCTTTACGTTTTTTATGGACCATCTTTTTATACCATTTTATATTATTTTTATCTTGATTGTAGTAGGGGGCTCAGTGCCACAAAGAATTTCATTTTGTATACTTAGTGTACTGCAATTTGACAATTAAGTTATCTATCTATCTATATTTTTATTTCCTCATGCAAACAGGGATTACTTTGACTCGGCCGCCTTCCTCGTATGGGTGATAATGGCCCTTGTATATAGCACAGAAGTATAAACCTATATTTGCCAAGTTTTTGGGTACATAAAGAAAGTAGTAGTAAAAGTTGTAGTAATAGCATCAGCAGCAAGTACTGGCATGCTACAAATAATGTAACAATTATTAGAAGAGTAACGATCGCGTTAATTGGTAATACGATAGTTTAGCCTGGATGTCAACACACGATAATTACCGTACAAATATTTAATATTGCTAGTCTCATTCTTACAGGACCCAACGAGCAGGGCAGAGTGCTCTTCTGCCATCACTCAATTATTACACTATATTTTATTATTAATTACTTGCTATGATATTTAAAATTAATTACAAATTCTAATAATATTTTATTTATACATAACCAAATAGATTGTAATGTTTAACAACTGCAATATCACTGGGAGTGCCCATGTGCACATGTCCCCATGTACAGTTATCTGAATAAATAGGAAAAAAAAAAGAGCAGGGCAGGAGACTCGCGTGGCTTGTGGAAGTGATAAATTGTCTGATTTTTGTGCGTGCGGTTTACCACTTAAATGCTTTTTCAGTGTCTCTTATTGAGTGGACCCATATTATGTTATGATGTTTAGTGTTACGTGTCAAACTTTGCATATGACTTTCTTAGTATATTTGTGTTTTAGTGTTACGTTTCAAACTTTGGAGTTGACTTACTTAATGTTTTAGTGTTACGTGTCAGAACTTGGGAGGTCAGTTGATTTTCATAGTGTTTTAGTGTTACGTGTCAAACTTTGGAGTTGACTTTCATAATGTTTTAGTGTTACGTGTCAGAATTTGGGAGGTCAGTTGATTTTCATAGTGTTTTAGTGTTACGTGTCAAACTTTGGAATTGACTTTCATAATGTTTCAGATTTACGAGTCAAACTTTGGAGTTGATTTGACTCAGTATTTTAGTGTTACGTCTTAAAGTTTGTGTTAAATTTACGTGTGAAACTTAAGAGTTCAATTGCTTGCGATTTTCGTTTTACGTGTCAAATTTTGGATATGACTTTCGCACTGTTTTCGTGTTACGTGTCAACTTTGGACTTAATTTAGTGTTTCAGTGTTACGTATCAGTTTGGACTTGACTTATGTAGTATTTTAGTATTATATAAACAAAACAAAACAAAACAAAAACATTTATTTCCATTTTGTACAATGGTTATTCAACATTAATAGTAACTTATAAGTAGACATGTAATTAAACTAATAAATAAGAGGGTTAGACATATAGTTAAATTAAATGTAGCTTTCATAGAAAATAATAATGCTGTAATAAAAATGTTAACAATAATGTTAATAATAAAGTAGTAAGTATGCCACTAGATACAGGATCGTTATTATCGGCATCATTTCCATATTTGTTTCCTTACAATGAGAATAATTAGTTCTTAATGAGCAGCAACTATTTGTCCAAAAGAAAACTGTATAGTTTGCCTTTGAAAGCTGTGAAAGAGGATGCATTTTTAAGATGCTCTGGAATATTATTCCAGAGTGTTGGCCCTTTGATAGTGATCATCTTTGAACCTGCTTCTGTGTTTGTTCTGTGAATAAAGAGCTCACTGCTCTGTCTTGTGTTGGTTCCCCTTATATCCCTGACTGTTTTTAAATCAAATAGCCAGCTAGGATAATGATGGTCCAAAATTTTGAATACAAAAACATAAATAGCATAAGCGACCTTATTTTCTGCCCGCAGCCACCCAAGTTTATTGAGAGCTGGTGTGATGTGGTCGTATTTTCTTATTCCTCCCAGGGCAACTCGAGCTGCAAAATTAATAAGCTTCTGTATTCTGTTTATCTGAGTCTTAGTGGTAGCTCCCCAAACAGTTGTGCAGTAATTAATGTGACTTAGGGCTAGAGATTCAACAACAATTATTCGAGTGGTAGTCTCAAAATTGTCTTTTATACGTGATAAGTACATTAATGTTCCTGTAACCTTTTTGCATACTTTATCTATGTGGGAATCAAACAACATGTGGTTATCAAAGTGAATTCCTAGGTTTTTGACCGTTTTGCTAGGTGTGATAATATTGTCGCAAAAATTAATTGTTGTGTTTTCTGGAATTTGTGCTATGTGGAACCTTGAACCAATAAATATGCACTGTGTTTTACTTTCGTTAATTAACAGCCCAATTTCTTGGAAATAGGTTTTAATTTTTGACAGAGTGTTTTCTGCTCTTAAAGTTAGCTCTGGGAGATTATTAATATCACCACTAAGGAGTAGTTGAGTGTCATATGCATATTGTACGACTAGACAGTCAGAAATGAAAGAAGATAGATCATTTACGTAAATGGAGAAGAGGATAGGACCAAGTACTGATCCCTGTGGAACACCAAATGATACATTTTTTGGCACAGAGATAATGTTGTTAAGACGTATGGACTGTTTACGATTAGATAGATACTCGCTAAACCAGCTTGGATCAATATTTAAGTTAATACATTTACTTAAAAGAATTTCATGGTTTACACTGTCGAAGGCTTTTGATAAGTCCAACAAAACTAGCAAAGATATTTTTTTTCATATCTATATTATTATATATACTATTCGTAACTTTAAGCAGTGCAGTTTCCGTCGAGAGTTTTGGTCTGAAACCATGTTGGCTAATCGTTAGTAGTCTATTTGATTCTAAATATGACATAAGTTGGCATGCAACAATTTTTTCTAATATTTTAGAGAAAATGGGTAGCAGGGAAATGGGACGATAGTTTGTCACATCTTCTCTGTCCCCCTTTTTATGCAGAGGTATTACATGTGCTATTTTCCAAGAGTCAGGAAACTTTTTAGTAACAATGGAAGTGTTCATAATAGTTAGAATATAGGATGCAATCACGGGTAGAGCATCTTTGATGAACTGAAATGGTATACCATCTGAACCATAAGAGCCAGAGTTTCTTAGGCTCTTTATGGTAAGAATTAGGGAGCACAATCGATAGGATTTATCTTGAAGTACTCTCTTGTGTTTTCATTGGAAGAATTGTCATTTAAGCAATTACTCATATTCACTGAGTTGATGTTTTCTTGAGTTTTTTCATATGTATTTTTGCCAACGTTAGCAAAATAGTTATTAAAGTTTTCTGCTTTGTCTTTCAACTCCGTAATATTTTCATAACTTTCTGAGGTACTCTTTTCATTTGGTATCATGCTTCTTATCACTTTCCATGTTGCTGCTGTATCATGTCTAGAGTCATTAAATTGTTTTTTGTAAAAGTCTTTTTTACTTACACTGATGAGAGATCTGACACGTTTCTTTTCTGTTTTATAACGTTCTCGGAGAGTCATATCATATCTATTCATTTTTAGCTCTTTTTGTATTTGATTTCTGATTTGCACTGCCTCTTTGATGTCATTAGTTAGCCAGGGGGCTGAGGGGCGGGTTATTTTTCTTGTTACAATGGGTGCACAACTATCTAAGCATTCAAGGAAGACTTTTGTTAGAATCTCAACCTGCAAATCGACGTTATCTGTGTATTTAATTCTATTAAGTGCATTTGTGTTGTTGATTAATGTTTCACAAAAGATATCAGGGGAGTAATTTTTTAGACACCGGAATGTCTTGAGGAGAGGCTTCCTTTTCGGCTTGTTTATGTTTAGCATAGCAATGTTCAGCTCGTGGTCTGCAATTGGGCAGGGAACTACGTCCCAATAGAGTATACTTTCCACTTTATTTGTTATTATCAGATCTATAAGAGTCCTAGAATTGGGGGTTATGCGGGTCGGTTTTGTCACTATTTGTGTTAACTTCACAGTGTTGATCACCCTTTTCATTTTGTTATCTGCTGAGAGCAAGTCATCATTAAAATCACCAAGTATGTATATGGGTTTATGACGCACACTGATATTTCTGAATGTTTCTAGTAGATGATTGAATGAACTGGTAGGTGCTTTAGGGTGACGGTAAACACACCCTACAATGAAAGATGGAAGTTTCTGATACTGCACAGTGATCCATAAATCTTCGAGCTCCTCAGTTTTTTCTAAACCTGTGGCTATTTCTGATGCACTAAGATAATTTCTAACATAAATACAAACCCCACCCCCTCTGCCATGGTCATTGCGAAATATTTTAAACTCTGGAATATTCACATATCTATTTTCAGTTGTAGGAGGAAGCCAAGTTTCACTTACACAGAGGATGTCTATGTTGTAGTCTTTTGTTAGCATTATTATTTCCTCAAAATGAGCGAGCAGGGACTGAGCGTTCACATGTACTAATGTTACATTCTTACCATGTTTCATTGGGGTGGTATCCATAGTCATAGTTGTAGTTTCGACTGTGTGATTCTGCTGGGAATTCATCATTGTAGTGTGTTCTGGGGTTAGCCCATGGATCCTGGTGTCTGTACCTGCCGTTGGATGTGTAACGCTGGTTTGAGTACGTGCCGTGGTATGATCGGGCCTTCCCAAAGTTTGTATGCCTAGGTGAGTGTCTAGGGTTGTAAGAGCCATCACTCCAGGAGAAGTCTCTTGTGCGTGGACGGCGATAAGAGAGGTTTGTATCGTGTCTCTTTCTGTAGTCTCGCGTATAGGGGATTGTTGCATTAGCTCTTTGCTGTTTATTTTGGTATGACTGTAGTTTGGGATATTTTGTAGAATACCCAGGTTGTGTCCATTGTTTGCCCCCACGAAATGGCTGGACACTTGTGCCTGTAGGCCATTGATTCAGTTTGTAAGGCACATATTCAAATCCTTTCGATATCGTTATTGCGAAGGAAACCCAGTTTGGTTTGCGAGAAAGCTCCTTAATCAAGACTTCTTCAGAAGGAATGCCTTGATTTGTCAATGTATTACGTATCTCTCTCTCATAGGGGTTGCCAGGAATGCGAATATATATTTGAGCTGTAACCCTTG
>JAXCGZ010017126.1:122500-129336 GCA_037179515.1 Halocaridina rubra | reverse complement strand
TCTACGCCCTTCTAGCTCTTTCTTCATCTACGCCCTTCTAGCTCTTTCTTCATCTACGCCCTTCTAGCTCTTTCTTCATCTACGCCCTTCTAGCTCTTTCTTCATCTACGCCCTTCTAGCTCTTTCTTCATCTACGCCCTTCTAGCTCTTTCTTCATCTACGCCTTCTCTCTCTTTCTTCATCTACGCCGTTCTCTCTCTTTCTTCATCTACGCCGTTCTCTCTCTTTCTTCATCTACGCCGTTCTCTCTCTTTCTTCATCTACGCCGTTCTCTCTCTTTCTTCATCTACGCCGTTCTCTCTCTTTCTTCATCTACGCCGTTCTCTCTCTTTCTTCATCTACGCCGTTCTCTCTCTTTCTTCATCTACGCCGTTCTCTTTTCCTTTCGCTCATTTCTCTAACATTGTGTGTCGTATCTAGTTGCTCCTGAAGAAATAACGTATATCATGACTACCTATAATTTTTTCATCATATCATTCTAATGGCCAGTATTTTTCTTATCCAACTCATGTCGACAGAAATTGGTACCGCAGTTCAAAAATTCTAATGATGTTATTGCAAGACTTGAAAGGAGCTCTTTTAATAATAACAGGAAAAAAAAAGGAAAATATTTCTTTAGGGGGGTGGTGGGTCTAGTTAAGAGTTCTAATTTTGGGGTTCTTTTGCCCTTATCCTATTATCTGGACACGTTTTAGGCTCGATGTGAGGTTTGGATTGTTGTGTGTGTAGGTGGTCATTTGGAAAGTTTTTAGAAGTTCTATATTGAGGGAGAGTGTGCTGAAAAATATGACTCTGTGATATCTCTGCCGAAATAATGAATCCTTTATCATTATATTTACTTGTCTGGAACTCTATCTGTCTATCCATCTATTTATCTGCCTCTTTATCTCTATCTATCTATCTATCTATCTATCATTCAGAGAGATTTTAGAAGTTTTATATTAAATATATTGAGTGCATTAGATATACATACACACTGAGTTTTAATCTTACAGTATTTCCTCAGTATATTTATCTCTCTCTCTCTCTCTCTCTCTCTCTCTCTCTCTCTCTCTCTCTCTCTCTCTCTCTCTCTCTCTCTCTCTCTCTCTCTCTCTCTCTCTCTCTCTCTCTCTCTCTGTATATATAATATATATATATATATATATATATATATATATATATATATATATATATATATATATATATATATATATATATATATATAATGTGTGTGTGTGTGTGTGTGTGTGTGTGTGTGTGTGTGTGTGTGTGTGTGTGTGTGTGTGTGTGTGTGTGTGTGTGATTACCTAATTGTGTTTACGGGAAAGAGCCCAAAGCTCGTATCTTCCCGTCTCCTCATCGGTTCCATTTTACACTTAGTGATACTTATCATACCTGTCCTTAAAACTATGGATTGAGATAGCATTAACTACCTCCTCGCTTAGCCAATTCCAATTATCAACTACTCTTACACTGAAAAAGTATTTCCTTACATCCTGCAAAGAAGTTTTCTTACGAAGCTTCAAACTATGACCTCTAGTTCTAGAGCCAGCCATATCAAAATATCGATCCCTATCCACTCTATCATAACCATGAAGGAATTTAAAGACTGTCACCATATCCCCCCTCACTCTTCTAGCTTCGAGTGATGGTAAGTCTAATTCCCTCAGCCTCTCATCATAACTGAGATTGCGTATTTCTGGCACCAGTTTCGTGGCATGTCTTTGAACTTTTTCAAGCTTAGCTATGTACTTTTTCAAGTGCGGATTCCAAAAGGGGGCTGCATATTCGAGTTTTGGCCTCACATAGGTTACATAAATATTTCTGAACATTTCCTTGTCCATGTGCCTGAAGGCTACCCTTACATTTGATAAGAATGCATATGCTGCCCTTACTGTGCCATTTATATGTATTTCTGGAGACAAATCTGCCAGTATGTTTACTCCTAGATCTCTCTCATTTTCTGTCTCTTGAAGTTGTAATCCAGCCACCGAGTAGTCAAGCTTGGGTCTTCTTGCACTTGTACCCATTCTCATTACCTTACATTTTGAAGTATTGAATTTCATTAGCCACTTTTCTGACCACTCATGCAGATTATTTAGATCCTCCTGAAGTTCTCTACCATTGTTCTCGTTTTTTACTTTCTTCACAATCTTTGCATCATCTGCAAACATATTCATGAATTAATTTACAGACTCTGGTAGGTCATTTACATATACAAGGAACAAAAGTGGCCCTAAAACTGAACCCTGTGGAACTCCACTACTAACTCTTCTCCATTCAGACACTGAGTGTCTTACTCTAACCCTCTGTTCCCTTCCTTCTAAGTAAGTTTTTATCCATTCCAAAACATTTCCACCTATTCTAGCCATTGATTGCAGCTTCCTAATAAGTCTCCCATGTGGAACAGTGTCAAACGCTTTCTGGAAGTCTAGGAATATGCAATCTGCCCAGCCCTCTCTTTCCTGTAAGATTTGGCTTACCTCATCATAAAATTCTAATAAGTGTGTGTGTGTGTGTGTGTGTGTGTGTGTGTGTGTGTGTGTGTGTGTGTGTGTGTGTGTGTGTGTGTGTGCGCGCGTGTAATAACCTAATTGTGCTTACGGAAAAGAGCCTCATGTTTGTAACTCCCCGTCTCCTGGTCGGTTTAAATTTTGTACTTAGTGATACTTATTATACTTTTCCTTTAAGCTATGGATTGAGTTAGCATTAACTACCTCCTGGCTTAGCGAATTCCAATTATAAACTACTCTTACACTAAAAAAGCACTGCCTTAAATTCTGCTAAGAAATTGTCTTATAAAGCTTCAAACTATGACCTCTAGTTCTAGTGCCAGCCATATCAAAATATCGATCCCTATTTACTCTGTCATAACCATGAAGGAATATAGCTACCGTCACCATACTCCTCCTCATTCTCCTAGCTTCGAGTGATGATAAGTCTAATTTCTTCAGTCTCTCCTCATAACTGAGATTGCGTATTTCGGGCACCAGTTTCGTGGCATGTCTTTGAACTTCTTCAAGCTTAACTACGTGCTTTTTCAAGTGTGGATTCCAAAAGCGGGCTGTATATTCAAGTTTTGGCCTCACATAGGCTACATAAATATTTCTGAACATATCCTTGTCCTTGTGCCTGAAGGCTACCCTTACATTTTCTAAGAAAGCATATGCTGCGCTTACTATGTCATTTATATGCATTTCTGGAGAGAAATCTGCGAGTATGTTTACTCCTAGATTTCTCTCATTCTGTCTCTTGAAGTTTTGCTCCTGCCATTTGGTAGTCATGCTTGGGCCTTCTTGCATTTGTACCCATTCTCATTACCTAACATTTAGAAGATTTGAATTTAATTAGCCACTTTTCTGACCATTCATGCAGACTATTTAGGTCTTCCTGAAGTTCTCTACCTTTGTTCTCGTCTCTTACTCTCCTCACAGTCTTTGCATCATCTGCAAACATATTCATGAATGAATTTACAGACTTTGGTAGGTCATTTACGTTTACAAGGAACAAAAGTGGCTTTAAAACTGAATCCTGCAGAACTCTACTACTAATCCTTCAGACACTAAGTGTCTTACTCTAACCCTCTGTTCCCTTCGTTCTAATTAAGTTTTTAACCTTTCCAGGATATATCCACCTATTCTTGCCATTGCATGCAGCTTCTTAATAAGTCTCCCATGTGGGACCATATAAAATGCCTTCTGGAAGTCTAGGAGCATGTAATTTGCCCAGCCCTCTCTTTTCTGTAAGATTCGGCTTACCTCATCATAAAATTCTAATAACTTTGTTACTGTTGATCTACCTTCTCTGAAGCCATGTTGTCTCACAGCCAAAAGGTGAAGGATTCCAAGTGAAGAGAGATGTGTTTTCTCAGTAGTTTCGCCATAACTTTGCACACTATGCTGGTCAGGGAAACAGGTCGATAGTTTAGAGCCGTATCCCTCCTTCCCTTTTGAAGATAGGTACCACGTTCGCTTGTTTCCAGCATCTTGAAATCTCCCCTGATTCCAGCAACTTTTCAGATATGATACATAGTGCCACTGATAGTGATTTAGCACATTTTGTAAGTACATAAGGGGATATTGTTTGGGGTCCCTCAGGGATCGATCCTAGGACCTATACTTTTTCTAATATATGTAAACGATCTAGTAAAATATTTACCTAACTGTTATGTCATTCAATATGCTGACGATACTCAAATCTTAATTGAAGGAGAAATTAATGATTTAGAAAATATTATTCGTAGAGCAGAAGAAATTTTGTATATGGCTAAACGTTACTTTCTAAAAAATGGTCTGTTACTTAATGAAACTAAAACCCAATCTATTCTTATCGGATCCAGACAATTATTATCAGAAGTTGATGACAATCTTCATATAAATTTTAACGGTAATATCATTAAGCCAATGAACTCGGTAAAGAACCTAGGTGTCTATTTTGACCGTTACATGAATTTTGAAATGCATATAGATGAAATTTATAAAAAAGTAATGGGTACTCTAATATATCTAAATAGGGTAAAAGACTCATTTGAAACATCAACTCGTATAATAATTGTCCAGTCCTTAGCTATGAGTTTAATTAATTACTGTCTCAAAGTTTGGGGATGTACAAATAAGACTCAATTACAAAGAATACAAAAGTTACAAAACTTTGCAGCACGAGTGGCTGTTGGCAATGTAAGAAAATACGAGCACATCTCTCCTGTTTTAAAAGATCTAGAATGGATAAAGATTAGAGATAAATATGTTTTTGATATATGTACCTTTGTTTTTAATATACTAAGAAACAATATTCCTGATTGCTTGTATAATTTTTCTACAGTAAGCTCAGTTACCGGGTTAACTACCCGTCAAGGGGAAGATTTATTAGTACGAAGGTCTAAAACTGATATTGGCTCAAGAGATATAAACATTCGTGGACCTCATTTATATAATCAGCTTCCCAGAGAACTAAAAAATGCTGGTTCAGTGTATACTTTTAAATATAATCTTAAGAAGTTACTCTTAAAGGAAGATTTTACTTGTAAATTTTAATTGTACACCCATATTTGAATACCCAATGTATGTTGGAAATAAAGCATTATTATTATTATATTATTATTATATATCATCAGTACCTATAGTTTTATGGGCCTCTAACTCCATCAGCACTTTGTATATCTCTGTGGCTGAAATGATGATGTTCTCTAATACTGGCTCATGAGCTCCTATCTGTGCAATATGAGGGGGTGAGGTATTTTCTGCTGTAAATACTGACTGAAACTCCTTGTTCAGTTCTTCACAGATCCCTTCTTCCGTCTCAGTGATGCTTCCATCCGCTCTCTTTAGCTTTAAAACCTGTCCTTTGACCTTCAGTTTTCCTCTAATAGTGTGGAAAAGTTTGGGATTTTCTGTAGCCTTCCTGGTGATATCCCTTCAATGGTCTCTTTCTGCCTCTCTTCTTTTACTTATGTAATCATATCTTACTCTTTTATAAGTCTGCCAGGCATTTATGTTTTTCTCTTCCTATTCCTTTTCTAGCATTTATCTCCCCACTAATTAGCTCTCTTACACTCATTATTGAATCATTTCTCTCTAGCATGAGTAACTCCTATTTGGTGGAAGGTATGCAACACTCTACTATCTTCCCATACACCTCTCAAAAGATGTTGCACATTTCTTGTACAGATTTGTTGTTAAATAAGGTCCTCCAGTTAATTACTGCAAAAAGCTCAATAATTTTGTTGTAATCCCTTTTTCGGATAGTTCCTCTGCTTGTCTCTTCGATGATATACTCCATCAACAACACACAGCGGTCTTTCTTTCCAAATGGTGGTTTATACTCGATATTTTCAATATCCAATGCCTTGTCTGTGAATACTAGATCAAGCAGCGATGGCTCATCCCCTCCCCTGGTCCTCGTTGATTCCAGTTAATGTTGGTGAAGAAATTCCCTTGTATGCAATCTAGAAATCTTGCCCCGAATGTGTGGGTCAAGATTTATCCAATCTATCTCTTTATGATTAAACTCTCCGTTATTCAAAAGCCTACATATTCTCTCCTGTGCAATGTTAACAACTGAGTTTATGTCTTCAGTCATAGCTATATGACTTTCCTCATAAACATCTACCCTATGGTGTAATTGCCTACTTGTGCTTACGGAAAAGAACCACAGGCTCGTAACTTCCCGTGTCCTGGTCGTTCCATTTTGTATCTTGTGGTTTTTATCATACTTGTCCTTAAAACTATGGATTAAGTTAGCATTAAGTACCTCCTCGCTTAGCCAGTTCCAATTATCAACTACTCTTACACTAAAAAAAATAAAGCACTCCTTGCATCTTGCAAAGAAGTTTTCTTACGAAGCTTCAAACTATGACCTCTAGTTCTAGTTCCAGCCATATAAAAATATCGATCCCTATCCACTCTGTCATAACCATGAAGGAAATTATCAACCATCACCATATCCCCCTAACATTTCTATCTTCTAGTGATGGTAAGTCTAATTCTCTCAGCTTCTCCTCATAACTAAGATTGCGTATTTCTAGCACAATTTTGTGGCATGTCTTTGAACTTTTTCCAGCTTAACTACGTGCTTTTTCAAGTATGGATTCCAAAAGGGAGCTGCATGTTCAAGCTTTGGCCTCACATAGGTTACAAATATTTCTGAACATTTCCTTGTCCAATTGCCTGAAAGCTACCCTTACGTTTTGCCAAGAAAGCATGTGCTGCCCTCAGTATGCCATTTTTATGCATTTCTGGAGAGAAATCTGCCAGTATGTTTACTCTTAGATCTCGCTCATTCTCTGTCTCCTGAAGTTCTGCGCCTGCCATTTGGTAGTCAAGCTTGGACCTTCTTGCACTTGTACCCATTCTCAT